>PVHY01003513.1:0-106753 GCA_004024945.1 Uropsilus gracilis | reverse complement strand
CTGTTGATTTTTCTGGGTTCTCTACATAGAGAATCATATCATCCGCATATAATGATAACTTTATTTCTTCGTTCCCTATTCGGATTCCTTTTATATCTTTCTCTTCTCTTATTGCCCTAGCTAGGACTTCCAGAACTATGTTGAAAAGGAGTGGAGAGAGTGGGCATCCTTGCCTGGTTCCGGACTTTAATTGGAATGGAGAAACTATCCTTCTTATAATGTATATTCTTTGCTCCTTTGTTAAAGATTAGCTGGTCATATATGTACAGTTTTACTTCTGGGCTTTTGGTTCTGTTCCATTGATCTGTGTGTCTGTTTTTGTTCCAGTACCATGCCATCTTAATAATTATGACTTTGTAGTACAATTTAAAGTCTGGGAGTTTAATACCTCCATTCCTTCTTCTCTAAATCTGGAGAACTTTGGCTATTTAAAGGTTTTTTATTGTTCCAAATGAATTTTAGTAACTTTTTTTTTCAATTCATTTGAAGAACGGTATTGAGACTTTTATTAGAATTGCTTTTGGTAGAATGACCATTTTGACAAAGTTGATTCTTGTAATCCATGAACAGGAGATATCTTTCCATTTCTTTGTGTCTTCTATTTCTTTTTTGCAATATTTTATAATTTTCTTTGTATAAACCTTTCCCATTCTTTGTTAAGTTTATTCCCAGGTACTTTGTTTTTGTCAGTACAATTGTGCTTGGGGTACTTTCTTTTTATCTTCTTCAGACCAATTTTTGGCATATAGGAAGGCTACTGACTTGTGTATTGATTTTGTAGCCTGCTTCCTTACTGAACTGGTTTATTATTTTCATTAGGCTTTCTTCCATCTTTTTCTTAAGAACACTTGGCCCTATATCTTCTCATTACCATGTTGCCTGTTTCTTCTGATACATAAATATGCAATTAGAAAATTAATCTAACAGAAAAAAACTAGAAGATCAGCCTTATGCTCTTCCCTGTTTAGTATGGAATTGTTTTATTATAACAATAAAACATGGATATAAAATATTTGGAACTATTCTAATAAGATGAGAAGACCAAAATCCAAAACACAAGGTTTGCAGATGGCAAAGAAGGGAGTAGAAAATACAAATCACAAAACATGAACAGCAGCTACTGAAAGTTCTGTATACCCACCTTCTGCCTTTCTGTTTATTAATCTTTTTTAATCACTGTATTCCCCACCTCTTATATTTCCTAGAAGTAATGTGCTAAATGTTGGGAACTGGGCTCACTCTTCCTGGCCACTAACATTCCCAGAAACCTGGTTGAAATAAACTTGAAGTTAACTAAGAATAAATTAAAATAATTCATTCATACTCACTACTGCTTTTAAGAAGGATGGAAAGATTGCAGTACTATCTGTGAAATATTCAGCAGCGTGCTTCTGAAGAGTATTGAACTAATTTTTTTTCAAAATAATCTATCAATAGGGCACTCCCTACCATGAAAAAAAAAAAAAAACCCACAAAAGCAGGCTGATGTGGGAAAATATGTAAATGTGTATATATGTCTGAACCTTATATACATCTAAAGATCTGTCTCTATTTTTACATATGTACACATATATTTTAATAATTTATTTATATATATTTCACATATTTGTATTCCCTGAGGTTCACCCACCACCTCCCCTCCCTGACCACTCCTGCCCATCCCCCAAACCTGATGTGTTCACATATATTTTTTAATGATTAGAAAACATTTTTGTGAAGTCATTTAAATTATATGGTAATAAAGATAAAAATCACAAATTATTGAGTCCAGGATAAAATGGAAGCATATGTCAACAAATATTTGTACTCAACGTAAATGCTGGTTCAGTAAATAAAGTAGTTGGAGCTAGAGGTGACTACTTGGTGGATGTTTTGAATTTTGTGAATGGAAGTTAGTTTCTGGAGGAGCCAGTTCCATTAGAATTAACTCCAAGTAGAAAATAATGATGAGAGGCAAAGATATAGCTACATAAAATTTCATAATCCTCCTACACCTAGACATTGTAGGTTTGATTATTCATCAAAATGACAGTGGAGATTATTATTTAAATGGGCACTTATAGTTTCCACTCTCTAGAACTTTTTGTTCTTTGATTCCAGGAAAGTACAAATCTAGTTTTCAACCAACGTCTTCCTAATGATGTCTTATGCATGCTCTGGCTTGGAAATTGCTGGACTTGGGCTATTCTCATGAACTTGTATCTTCCTTGGTTTTGGTTTTTGCTTTTAACATTTCACAATGTGTGCTTTATGCTGTCTTTGTTTTCCTATAAAACCATCTTTCTGCAGTTTATATGTTTTTTGAGGATAGACTTGACTATTTGTAATTATTTTATTCCCTGCATTGAGTTTTTATGGTACAGCTGGTATTTTAAAAATAAGTTGAATTCCTACTCAGTGGTTTGGTGCCTTTTAGAGATTCCGGCTGATTTTCAGTTGACCTCAATCCCTGAATTCAGAAGAATGCTCAGTCATTTTCAGAGATAAAAATCTAGGATAAAATTAAGGCAAAAGTTGTTTATGAGATCACTACTTGGAGAACTGTCACAAAGGAAGGAATGAAGTCTTATTTGAAAATATGTTAATATTGTGGTAATTGATTTATATGTTTTTCTGAATAAAAATAATACAGTTGGGCAAATCTGAATATACAAAGAGGAATGATGTATTTGAAAATGAGAGTCATAAGAAGTGCAGGAATTTCACTAAATGTGAAGTGTGTACTGACAAATTTATCTGTCACACATACATGCACACACACCGCATGCATGCAGAAAATCAAAGTCCAAAATATTTTTGAGATATGACTATAACCTTCTTTTAATAACAAAATGTCTCTTGGTGTTCTATAAAACAAACATCCCGCAGGTAAAGGGACTTTGATGCATTTTTATTATCTGTACACTGTTACCTAAAATTGACAAACAAATATTAAAATACCAAAATTATTTTTCAGAAGATTCTTTGTTTTAGTAATAAAATGTTACTGAATTACTTTGGTTTGCCATCCACATAAATGACGTGAGATTAGCCTCCTACATATATATATATATATACATATACATATATACATATATACATATATACATATATACATATATACATATATATATATATGCACATCCTCACTACACCCACCTCCGAAGTTCTGGTGCCAGTTCTAGGATCAAATTGACCCCATCTACTCAATCCTGTTTCCCAGAGTCTGAGTTATTTTTGTTTCTACGTTAGCTCATCTACTCTAGTTATTTATATTCCACATATGAGAGACCTCTATTCATTGATTTTCATTCACTTTCTGACTTATTTCCCTAGGCACTATCACTTCAGATTCTATCCATGCTGTTGCGAAAGGAACAATCTCACCTGCATAGTAACATAAAATAATTACTGACAGAAGTCTCTCAATTTAGAGGCACTGAATTTTATCCTAAAAATTTTACAAGTTATGTTTTTTGATCTCCTACTTCTAGAAACAAGAAAAATTGCACAGATATTATTTTCTATTTCACACTACACTTCCTATAGCATCTTCATATTAAAATAACCAAATTCAATTAACATTCTTGGGAAAAAATATAAACTGTAGTAGAACTACACCTCCAAGTTTCTTTGACTAATTGCAATGTGAAAATTTGGCAAACTAAAAAAATATATAAGTAATTAAATATGCCAAATATTCCAAGGTTGAAATACCTAAAATTGTGTTGCAATATTAACACAGTCTATCTTATTTTCAAAAATAGAAGTAGACTAATGAGAATGATACACACAAACACTGCTGTATTTTATTTTTCATTTAAAACACAAAATAAAACTTAAGAGAGAGAGGGGAAAAGTGGTCATTAAATATTCATAGCCTAACTCAAATCTGCTCTAGGAGATGGAGCATTTCTTTGATTTTTAATTGTTCCTGCATTACTTGTGAATGTGACCACATGACTATAGTTTATGCTATTATCCTGTCAGTCTTCTGATAATGGTAAGGAATGTTTGTTTAGACTGTGTAGCTCTTCACTTTAATTCACTCTGGCTCCAGTGTGACATGTTAAAACTGCTATCAATGGAAAAATCCAAATTTCCCAGAAAGACTTAAAACAACAGCAACCCCTGTGAACCAAAATTATCTCCTATTGAGGTTAATTACCTTGGTACACTTAGCAAAGTACTACTATAGGAAATCTGTTGCCTTGCCGTCTCATCCTCTGTAAAGTGCTTTTAGTTGATATGAAGTTGTATACTTGCCGACTACTGCATCTTCTCAAGACTCATCTAGAGGTGAGGAGAAAAACAAAACTGCAAAGACATACATAAACAAACATGTTCTGTGGTGTATGCAATTTTACCATGTCTATAAAACCTGTGTTTCAGCTGTGAGTTTTAAAAGGGGGAAGTCTTAAGATACCTTAAAAGGAAAAATAGAAGACTACCTTTTTAAAACAATTTTACTTATTCTGAAAACATATATAACAAATAGCTTGTATAACAAAACTTAATAAAGCAACATATTGTACTTTCCTATTTTTTCTAATTTTTAAGCAACCTTTAGTCCTGCAAAAATTAAAAAAAAGCCAGTTCTATAAGTACATTATTTCACATATAAAATGATTGCTATTTTATTTGTCATTTACAAAAATGACAAGAAAATGAAGACCCAAGATCAGTCTCAATTTTAAAGTGGTTTTTGATAACTGTAAAAATATTGTTTACTTGAAATTAAGTTAAAATTGAATTACTGAAATCAAAGTTAAACAATGGGAATCTAAACCAACTATTTGTGGATTTTAGACAGAAACATGTCCTACTCTCTATTTATCGCTATATTCACTGCCAATGAATTGCTGCAAAATGGACAAATGGGATCATTCCACTATGTCCACTCAAAACCCAAATATGGGAACTATGCTACAATATAAGGATTTATTTGGTTATTCACTAGGGTTTGGCCTGTCAGTTTTGCTATCTACTCTATAATTATAATTGTTAGATAACTGATGGTCACTCTATAATTCTTCAATCCTGACACCATTTTTCTACATTCAAAGCACTGTTGATTTTTTATTTGTATCACCTATTGTGGGACTATTAAGTCATCTGTGTAAATGAGATTACAAACATTCACACAACCGTGAACTTGAATGATCATACTGACAGGATGTGGGCAAATAAATGCAACAATGCATGCATATATTAATTGTTTATAATATCATTGAAACAGAAACACAAAATTAAATTTTTCCACAAAATTCAATGACATGAGCTTGAGGGAGCAAAGTCTAACATAGGGATTCAATCAGTGGTGCTCTTAGGGGACTGGTGCACAATACCTCACTTAAAAATAGTTTCTATTCCATTCAAATGACTGTCAACTACTATTCTGCTCCTGGTGTTAAATTTCTATTATCAAAATAAAGATTAATGCTTGTATCTATTTTGGTAAGAAGTGAAGAGTGACAAAGTTTCTCAAGTATTTTTAACACCCAATGAAAATGGATAGAGTGAATTAACGACAATAATATACCTGAGGCAAACACTTGGGTATAAACATTAATAACCAAATACACTAGCAGAAGTAACCACCCACCATCAAATGTAACAACTGATGTACAATTGATTCTACAAAATGTAGTCTGTGAAGCAAATTTCCTAAATTTTCCACCTTCCCTTATAACTAGTCTCTGACCTTGGGAGTTAGTCCCATTCTTCCTGAAGGGATCTCTTTTGCAATGACATTTATAAAACTTCTCCCGTGGGCCTAAGAAGACAGTTGGAATTGGTGGGCCATCTCTGTGGCTTGTATAGTGAGACCCTGATGCCCCATGGTCCACATGCCTTGACTGTATAGTGAGTTCGAAAGGTAAGTCTGTGTCTTAACTTTTTACATCCACGTATGAAGAACAAACAGAGCAAGGAACAATCCTTTCCATGTATTAGTGCATAAAATCATCCCCAAAGTTAGCAATTTAAAAATAAATAATTTGTAAGATCCTGTAGTAACTGTGGGATCCGACTGTAAAGTCACTTAACTTTAGCGAACTTTAGAAGGATGTTCTGTCTGAGATTCCTCGTGAAGTTGCAGCCCAGCTGTCAGCTAGGTTGTCCACCATCATCTGAAGGTGGTGCTGGGTAAAGGTAGAAGTCTCCGTCCCCTTCCAGGTAGATGTCTCAGAAGAGTTGTGTAAGTGTTCTTGCTGTTGGTCTGGCTTCTAGACGGCCTGAACTGTGTTGAGAGATCTTAACCCACCTCCCATATGATCAAAGCAATATGCTAAATATATAAAATAAACTCCTCACTTTGTGTAGACTGATTATTCATAAGAAGTTGCTGGGAAAAAAAAAAACCTAGAATCACAATTTGTAATAGTTTTCTAAGAAGGCAGTAATTTATCAGACCATTTTCAAATGAGAGTTCAAACTGATTGGATGGCATCAAAATAGAGAAGACTTTTTAAGTTTATTTTCATTGATTGCACACACAAAATATATATGTACATATATGTACATACATATATGTACATATATATACATTATATCATTGTCTACCCTGAGGTTCCCCATCTCCTTAACACCCATTAACCATCTTAATCTTTTGTGCCCTCCCACTCCCCCATTTTCTCTCTCCTTCCCCTCTCTATGGTTCTGTTCTGTTGGCAGTTTTAAATTTTTCTTATCTGTTTGTTTGATTTTTCCTAAATCTCACATGTGAGACTATCCCAAATTTCCCTTTTTCTGTCTGGTTTATTTCTGCTAACATGATTCCTTCTAGCTCCTTCCATGTTGCTGCAAATGATATTAAGGTTGTTTTCTTTGATTGATACATAATATTCCAGTGTGTACATGTACCACATCTTTTTCAGTCATTCACCAGTTTTGGGACTTTGGATTGTTTCCATATCTTGCCAATTGTGAACAGTGATGCAATAAACATGTGCATACAGGTGTCCTTTTTAATTAGTGATTTTGTGCCCTTTGGGTAAATTCAGAGTAGTGGGATTGCTGGGTCGAATGGTAATTCCACTTTCAGTTGTTTGAGGGTCCTCCACACAACCTTCCATAGTAGCTGAACCAGTTTACAGTGTAGTTATACTGCACTCCCACCAGCAGTGTAAGAGTGTTCCTTTCTCTCCACATCCATGCCAACACTTGTTGTTGCCTGTTTTTTTTTTTTTCAATATGGGCCATTCTTACTGGTGTGAGATGGTATCTCAGTGTGGTTTTGATTTGCATTTCCCTGATTATTAGTGATGTGGAGCATTTTTTCATATGCCTATTGGCCATCTGTATTTCTTCTTTGGAGAAGTGTCTTTTTACTTATTCTTCCCATTTATTTAACTGGGCTTTTTGCCTTGTTTTTGTTAAGTTATGTGAGTTCTTTGTGTATCTTTGTTATCAGACCCTTATCACTTGTCTGGAGAGCAAAAATTTTCTCCCTCTCTGTTAGGTTTCTTTTTGCTTTGTCTCTTGTCTCTTTTGCTGTACAGAAGCTTTTTAATTCAATGTAGTCCCCGCTGTTATGTTTTCCTTCATTTTTTTCACCAGCTGTAGATGTGTCCTGAAATAGATTTCTGAAGTGTAATTCATGGAAGGTTTTGCCCAGGTTTTCCTCTATGTATTTTATGGTTTCAGGTCTTACATCCAAGTCTTTTATCTATTTTGAGTTGGTTTTTGTACCAGGTATGAGGAAGTTGTCTTGGTTTATTTATTTTTATTAATTTATATATATTTCACATCATTTCAGTCCCTGGGGGTCACCCACCACCTCCCCTTCCCACCCGCTCCAGCTGGTCCCCATTCTCCCCTTGTGCAGTTTCATTTTGTTGACCATATATTAGTGAAACCATTTGGTTTCTGTCCCTTTCTATCTGGCTCGTTTCTGCTAGAATGATTTCATCTAGGTACATCCAGGTTTCCATAAATTCATCAAATTTATCATTTTTAATTGATGAGTAATACTCCATTGTGTATATATACCACGTCTTTTTCATCCACTCATCTGTTCTGGGGCATTTGGGTTGTTTCCATGACCTTGCAATTATAAATAGTGCTGCAATAAACATCCGAGCACAGGTGTCCTTTTGTACCCACACTGAGGTCTCTGTTGGGTAGATTCCCAGAAGTGCGACTGCTGGGTCAAATGATAATTCCATTTTCATTAGTTTGAGGGTTCTCCATACTGCTTTCCATAGTGGCTGGACGAGTTTACATTCCCACCAGCAGTGTCTTGGTTTATTTTATTGCATATCATAGTCCTGTTTTCCCAGCACCATTTATTGAAGAGGCTGTCCTTGTTCCAATGTATGTTTTTTTGCCCCTTTGTCAAAGATTAGTTGACCGTGTATGTGTGGTTTTATCTCTGGACACTCAATTCTGTTCCACTGGTCTGATTGTCTGTTTTTGTACCAGTACCCGGCTGTTTTAATTATTATGGCTTTGTAGTATACTTTATTAAAAATCTTAACCTCAATCTATATATCAACAAAGGAGACTGATTTAAGTAATCAATAATGAATATACAAATGATAATCTTTTAATCAATTTCAATGAAGAAAGAAAGAAAAACACTCAAGGATTTTAATGTCATAAAATTTTAACTATACTTTTATTTCATGTTTCTGGATTCTAATATTAGAGGTCTTTATAATGTAGTCAAAACTTTCTCCTATAATTTTTATGCCATTTGGGTCCCTTGCTCAGGAAATATGTAGTATTTCTGTATCATTAGTAACTGAAAACATAAAACATCATCTATAATGTGAGCTTTAAAATGGATTGTATGTTGGTTTCAATGCTATAATTTTCTCTATCTTGATTATTACTACAACAAACTACATTCAAACTTAGGAACTATAAGCATTTCATTCTGTTTATACTTTTGAATGTCAGGAACACTGCACACTCCATGTCTACTATAGTTCATCTGTCCTGATAGTGTGAACTGGGACAGTTCAACAAGGCTAGAGAACCACTTCCAAATGTAAATGTCTCAGTTAACTAGGGAATTTGTGCTGGCCAATGTGTGAGAGCTCAACTGGGGCTGGTTTGGGGATGTGGAACCTTTTGGTGTCAGCCAGTCCTATTGTAACTAGGTTCCAAAAATGTAGGTGTGCAAGAGGCCTGGGAAAGTCATAAGTTCCTTGTGACATACAGTGTTAGAAGTCTCCCATCATCACTCAAGATGCATTCTATTGTCCAAGCAAGCCTCACTAAATCCAGTCTAAATTCAAGATAAGGGGAACTGAATATCACATTTCAATGAGAGGTGAATAAAGAATGTATAGCCATATTCAATCTATCATAACTACATAAACTCAAAGAAAAGTTTTACAAGAGGGTTAGAAAAAAAAATCATGTTACTGAACTATACGATAAATATTACTTGAACATCTCTCAAATACACTTTCCCTTTTCACCATTTCTGCTGCTTCCCACCTTTGTCCTAGAAGCAACTGTTTCCACTGTTTTAGTCTTCTAGCATCTTTTCTGATAATACATATTGTTATCTTTTCTGATAATACATATTAAATAATATCATTGGGTTAATCTTTCCAAAAACACCATTTTTCTCATATCTCCCAAGGTGTATGGAATAGAAACTAACTAACTAGGTCTAGAACGTGGAAATTATTATAAAAGCATTTGAAGTACTCCAAATCTTATCAAAACCAGATTTCTCTTGCCTGCTTATTTCTCATTATTATCCTAATTTTTTTCCCCTTTATTCGAGCATAGGGCTCTTTCCATTACCTTCCTAAACAAGTTCCTTTTCATCTGACCTTTATGTTTTTGCTCATTTCACTAACTTAAAATGCCCTTACTTCTTCCAGGTTAAAGATCTTCTTACCTAGGAAGACTTTCAGAACACTAGCAAAACACTAGTTCTCTTTTCTAAAGTTGCAGCAGACCATGCCCTCAACTCAACACTGAACTGTCATAAATAAACATGGGTGCATAGCTTATTTATGTAATAAATTGCAAGGTCCTTGATAACAGCTACCACTTGCTATGCTTTTTCTTTTTCTTTTATTTTTTTCATTCTGCATTTGGAATAGTTCCTGTTATATGATAAAGATTTAATAAATATATATTTCTTGAATTAAATTGAATGTGTACTTTTTCTTTGCTGCTTCTTTTATACCCAGGTGTAGTTTCTGTATGTATTTTAGTATAAAAATGATAATCACAGAATTCCATTTTATAATATTCTAATTTATAAGTTTAAATCTTCAGTTACACCAGATATTCCATTATATTTTTGTTAAAAAATATTATTAATATAATAATGAAAATTGGACATGGGTATGACTGAGCGGAATAATGAAGTACAACAAAATATTTTTATGATTACATAGATATCTTCACAAAAATTCTTTCTTATGTAAAATGCACCCAAAGCCAACTTGAAGTCATTTTTCTACTTTTTCTGTTGTTACTAGGTTAACAAAGCTGTTTTACACAATCTACCTTTTACATAGATGGTCTTTTTAATTTGGTTATGTTATAAAAATATTTTTATATTTCAGTGATGAGACATCAAAATTAAGAAGAACTTATAAAAAGGGAGATCATTTTAAGATAACTATAGATAAATCAAAAAAGTTAAATATGTTCATTACAAAATGTCTTAATTACCAAGGTTGTGATCTAAAGAATAAGAATAAGTAACATTAAAAAAAAAAGATAATATTTAAAAATCTGTATCTTGTAATTCAATGTTTTATTTTTCTTGGTTACTTTTGGTTTCTAGTCAAGATGTATAGTTATTTAATTTTATACATTTTAAGTAATCTTATATCAGTATATTTGATACAACTTATGAAATAACTTTATAAACCATTGTAAAATCATTTTCATGTTCAAATACTTTAAAAGAGATTTTTTTCCCCCTTCCAGGATTGGCAATGTGCCTCATTAGCAGAACTTCAAAGTAGAAACATGATTTTGCATTTGGCACATCATAAATAACTGCTGGCTGCCAGATTTCCAACTGATTGAGTTTATGCTAACTTAGTAATCTGTTTTAGTTAACTAAACCACAACTTTGAGTCATCAGCTTTCTGAGAGACAGAAACTGTAGGGGGGAATAAATGATGTGCCATAATTTTAAAAAGTGATGTCACCCATTTTAACTGCATCAGTATCTCAGTTTCCTACGATGTGAATACAAAGATTTCAATTGACCTGGGATTCTATTTGCACTGAGGAAGCCAATTTAAAGTGTATTCAAGGTAAAGATTGACAAATGAAGATCAAAAATAAGAAGCAAAATCTGTGGTAGTTGCTTTAATAAACATCACCTGGTGGACGATTTAATATGTGTTTTGTTACTAGACTTATATGTACATGTAAAAAGCTATAAAAAACTAATTCTCTTTAATATGCTGCAGAAACCCCAAAATAAAATATTTTGCCATTTTAGTAACTATTTTGTCATTTCAGTAACTGATGCAACTGTATTCTAATTCATGTACATAGTAAAAAGCATTTACTTCCTTCTAGCTTTCTTGTAATTCCATGATATTGTATGACTCTGTTTTATTTCTAGTATGTTAGACCAAAACTATACAGTGGTGGTGATGCTGTCACAAATAATTTATTCAGAATATATTTCTTACTAATAATGCTTTCACCTGTATTATACATATTTTTGAAGAAAAATTGAACTTATTTCTACAAAGATAAAGGATTTATTTAGTGATATAACTTGAGATTTTCTTTAAAAAATAATATTCTTCAACATTTAGTTGATTTTAAAGAAATCCTATTCCTCATGGATTTACTTATGACATTTTATTTTTACTAGCATTCTGTTTAACCAACAGCAGAGAAACGTTCTGAAGGAGAAGGTAAGCACTATGATTCAAACTCTTTTATTTATATAAGTGACAATTTAAAGTTAAGACATTCCATCACATTTCTGTGAAAGAGCAATTTGATTTGTCAAAAATTAGTCATCTATAACCTAGATACATCAAAAATATGAAACTGAAATAAATTCTTGTGTTATAGCTCAGAGATGAGTTCAGTATAAAATGTCCTCTAACTTGTGACTCAAACCTTTCATTTCTACAATACAAACATCATTCCTACGATGAGGACTATGGATAGGGCTGCAAAGCATCAGTCTTAAAAACCTAACACTCTGCAAAGCTCTCTTCTACGACCAGCCGGAGTCATTCAGAAGATGAGTTTAATAGAGCAAGCAGAAACGTCTCCCACTAAGGATCCAAGCACGCACACCACAACGTGCGTATGGTCTGTTCCCATCTTGATTTTTCTTCCCAGTGAATTAAAAGTGGATCTAAAGATAGCGCTGATGGATGTTTGAAAAAGATTTAAAAAAGAAAACTAGAGATCAAAAATTTGGAATATTAAAAGTTTACAATGATCTGTCTTTTTATCGATTCCCTCACCACCGCTGACACCGCACCTCCCAACATGCCCCATATGTGTTACAGAGGTTCTGAATCACAGTTATTCAAGATGTGGTGGGCACATTAATTTTCTGCCTGACAGGTGACAGAGTGGAGAAAAAGCAAAAGAAGTGGTCCTGTCCATTTCTGATGAGTAGAGAAATAATATATATAATTCCTGTACACACAACAAAAATGCATTTAATTGTCATCACTCTCCTCACACAAGATCACAGGGTATAATTTCAAATGCTCAAGAGAACACTGAATTCCAGAGAGACAGGGGAGTTCACCTGTATAACTCACCAAGTCCAAGATTCTGTAAAAACAAAGCTTGTCACTGTATCTGCTCCTTTGGCTCATGCTCTCATTCTAGAATTCTGTGTGGTGCCTATTAAGCACTCTATAAAAAAATGAATGAAAGAAACTGTAAATTATGTAAATTAGGGAAATTGTAAATTATGCTAAAACTTAATTTGGAGAAAAAAGAACATTTTTAACCTACTCTAAAAGTGATGTCAAGCTATCTGCAGTGATAACTGGATTACAAATTCTGCTGCTTGGTTCGGAAGCCACCAGGGTTTGTCCTGTGGCACTTGGGAAATTTTAATTCAATTTCCTGAATCAGATCATCGAACAGTCTATCATGTTAAAGGTATTCAATTCATAGCTGTGACTCACGTGGATGATTTCATTTTAAAGAGATGCATTGAAGGTCTAAAATAATTAGGCTTTGGAGACGGAAGTACCTCTCTACCATTTACTCACAGGGACTTAGGAAGAAATATCGTGAGATCGCTTGTGAAAATGTTTCAAGCCTCAGGCTGTGGATTGATGGGGTGTGGTGGTCCAGAAGAAAAGATGTGTGTGGACAAATTATGAGGCTTTCCCAGCCAAAGTGCCACTTATTAAGAGTTTATGATCTGCCCACCAAGTGGCCAGATAGAGTCCCTCTGACCTTCACCACACACTTGGTTATTGGCATTTTGACACCTTTTTTGCACAGCGGGGGCATTTCTGACACGATCCGTGTAATATACCTGTTTCAGATCCCAACCATTACTCATTAACCTTAGGGCAGAAATCTAGCAATCAAATATCCTTTTGCCACCTAATTCAAGCCCACGTGGGATTGGAGAGATAAGAAAACACAACATGAAAAGCATATAGAGAAAGAAAGGCTCAAGAATTTACTCTAGGGCTTCCAGTTTTCAGAGTCCACATGTGTCACAGCTTTATTAATTATTAATATTATTTTATGAACAGTGTATTTAAAAAGCCCAAAGTAGGAATGCTATGCCTTGGGGCAATTACACTCTTTAGCAGAGTGACTTTTATTAGTTCTGTCTTCTTTTGGGAAAAAAATTACATTATAAATAGGACAGAGAAAGCTTTTTGAGAATTAAAGATCCTTTTCTTCCTTCTGCTTTCCCCAAAGTCACCTCTTAAGTCAGCTCAAAGCATAGTGTTGTCTACTTTGTCACGCTGCTCTTCTCTCCAAACCTGTATCTTCTGCTTTTGGATTTTTCAGTTAACTAGATGTGACAATAATTACCTGAAAGCTTTGGAGAGAGGAGGCTGTTATGAGTTTGTCTCATTTACTTAACCTCTTAATTACCAGGGCCAGGACCAGGGCACCTTTATCCTTTTTCCTGCCCAGCTGGTGCCCTCATGCTAATATGGTATAAAACTATACATAGTGTAAGACACAAAGTGTTGAGCATTACTAATAATATTACATTTTTTAATTCTAAATTATTGTTATATCCTTATGTTATCCTTAACGACTCTTCCTCAGATGACATGAAAACAGGTGACCTTTACCCTTTGAGCAAAATTTCATGGAACTTAGTTTAGATGATTCCTACCATGTTTCACTACCTGATTTATGTTTAAACAACAACGTCCATAAATCAAATGCTTGTGGTACAAGGAAGCAAAATAGGGACATCTTTTTTTGTTGTTGTTTTATTTATTTTTATTTTGTGTGTGTGTGTATAACACATTATTATGTACTCCAAACTTTTCCCATTTATCTTATTCTTTTGTGCCCTCTGCCTCCCCTGTTTTCTTCCCCCCCTCCTCCTCTCTCACTGTACCATTCAGTTGTGTTGGTTGTTTCTAATTTTTCTTATTCGTTTGTGGGTCAGATCTGGTTAATACTTGGATGGGAGACAGTGACATCTTTTACATGCAGAGATGATAAAGACAACAGATTACAGCCCCAATGAAAGCATAAGCTTCTTATTCTGGACAGAATTTCTATGATTAAAGATATATCTTATTTGGTGGCGGAAGAGGGGGGTACTTCAGCTCTAACATTCATTATACTCATTTTAATTTGTGATGATGAGATAAAGAAAATATTGCTGAATCACACTATAGGACTTTCTACCTCCTTCTAATGACATATGAGCAGCAGCAGCCATAGTGGCATAATGACAGTTGCTAGTCCCTTGCACGAGTGTGGAGCAAAAGGACCAGGTCATGGGTGAAGTCAAGCTTAGGGAACATATAAGAAACATCAGACACAGTCAATATTCTCCATCTCCTTCCCTGAATGTGATATTTTCAGTCCTGACGTCTGTGGAATCACATCAGTCTCACCCAGGGCAGGTGCAAGTTTCCCAAGTAGCACTGGCCACATCATCCACTTTCCCCATACTGCTAAGGGGTTTGTGGGAGTTCCTGGGTGTCTCCCAGGCAATTTTTCATGTAGAACCTGTAGCAGCTCAGGGGAGCTGAGCACCCAGGCTTGCTCCAGCTTGACTACAGGGATCCACCAAATCTCTCTTGTGACTGTGTTTCAGTGTCGTTCAAGATACTCTGAAGGGTATATTTCTCCAAAAGTTTGGACAACAGGGCACAGGAAAAATATGTTTTCTTTATGCCTCAGTTCCCACTAAGGATTCTCAAGAGACCAGTAAAGACAAAATAAGCCAACTACATTTTTTCCTGTTTTTTTTCTAAATTGTAACATGGATAAATTCAGATAAATTAAATCAATCCACTATAATAATAAGACAATCACTCCTTGGGTCTGAGTCCAGAAGCATCTTGAATCGTACCCCTAAAGTTCATCCCCATCCCCACTGCTTCACACTCTCTACTTGGGGGCAATTAACTTCATACTGTTGATTGTGGTGTTTATGCTCACTCCACCTCTGTCTGCCATGATGAATTGCTAAGACTACCAACCAACCAGTCCAGACCCTCTTGGGGAATGACACTATCTCCATATCAAGCCAAGAGTGGGTCTTGCACCTCAAGGCCAGACCTGCGGCTAAGTAATGAAGCTAGACTAGATCAGAGCTTTCTATCCTTATAGCTTGTTAAAAAAAATCCCTAATGCTTCACTGTTACATTCTCTCTTTCCCTGATGACAACAATAAAACTGGTCCTTGAAGATTCTTTAATTTCCTAATTATGCTCTAATTTCAAGGAATTATTATAACTTTACCCAAGGTTGAGTTGGAGAACATTCACGTAGAAACTAAACACAGTATAATCTCTATTTTGAACCCAATTGTCAGTTGGGATAAAGCGCAAACAATCTGATTATTTGTTATTTGTGTATGAGTCTCTTATCTTTGGTACTCCTGGAAAGTTTCTCCTATAATCTTTTCAGTCTTCATTCCTGTATCTTGAAGTCTAAGCATTAATTTCCAAATCCTCTGACAATTTTCCCAGTGGGTTCCTTTAGTCCTCAGAAGCATCAGACCCCCATATTTTAACCCAGCTATATGCTGAGCACTGCCCTAGACAAATGAACTTTCATTCTTAACTGAGAGACCTCATTAGCCTGAGAAGAAGACAAACAGAAAACCAAAAGTTCAAAAATAACTTAAATAATCACAAAGCAAATGTCAGAAACATAAAATAATTCTTAATCCAGCAAACATGGGACAGACACTCCCATTCTGCCAATATTTTTTCCATACAGCACTGGAATAGTCAACTCAACGTCTCACAATGTCTCGCAAATCCAGCTCTGAAAATATCTCAGCTGAAGCTACAGTTAGTGGCTCTCTAAGCACATCTGAAACAACTCCACATTCTATTCAGTCCACATCCAAAAGCACATGAAGTTAATGAAGGATGAAGCATGCATGGCATTTATTGCCTTCTGGATTATCAATTAATGGTAGCATAGTTGATGTAACAAAATTAATTTTACTTAAGGAATCAGAGACAAATAAAAAATGAGTGTTTTTATCAGCTAAAGTACTCAACGCCAAGTTCCCTTGCTTCTTAAGTACAATGTCATCTAAGTTATATATTGCTAAGGTTTGGTGTTACATTGCAGACTGACCAATTCTGTCATAATTAAAAATCTCTGAGAGGCCTAAAAGCTGTTAATGCCTGTCCAAATACTCACTAAATAAAATATACCTATGAAAATGGAATTTTGAGACTCTCTACTAGATGTGACATTGTTATCACCTATAGGGCTTTAAAAGATGAACTGTAGCGGAGGTAATCCTCAATGATTAACACACTCAAGTCTCCTGTTGATTGCTAATTTTAGATAATTCACTTTTTAAAATTCAATTACAATATAAAATGAGTTGACATATTCACATTGATATGCTTTACCTTTAAAAGTATTCACTTTGACATATGATGGCAAGATTTGGTTGCCAGTTATCATGTACAATGGTTGTCAATATCTGTAATTTTAACATCAGGTGTTGGGGGGATTTCTAACTTATGAACTGGATACCAAAGTCAAAGCCAGGAGTTACTAAGCCAGCCTTTTGACAGTTAAGAAGTTGGCATGTGACCAGATTCAGCCATGAGAAATACTCCTGACAGTGCAATTTTTAAGAGCATGAGATGGGTTAGCGGACACAGGGCATCCTGTTAAAGGATAAAATTTGGGAAGTGTTGTGTGTCATTATAGTCTTTAGTAGACTGTAAAGAATTTCAAGGACTCCATGACAACTTTTTGATTTGAATGTCACTTATTTAGAAAATTTAATGACCCATTTAATTCATGACTTGGAAGTTGAAAGAAAAATCTTGACATGATTCTTGCAAATAAATATTTCACAATTTCATAAATTATAGAAAAATAATTTTTAAAAATGGTGTTCAATTGGAGTGACTTCTAAAGATATGTGGAAAGTTAATAAAATGTCATTGAACATATCTGCATAAAAAGGGAAGGAGCATTGTAGTGCAATGAATGGGCATCATTTCCCCACCCACACTATTTAGGGTGTGGCCATCTTAGATTACAGCCCCAGTGTACCATGAGCCCGACTTTCTGAATAGGGTTGCATTTGGGAAAGGTCAAGGTGGTTATAGAGGGGAGACTTGGAAGAGAGACATGTAACAACTCTTGACAGAGGAACTTGTTAGAAATATGTGGGTAGAGAAAATGGGGGGTGGACTGCTCCTAATTCTGGAGAGAGACAATGACAGCCAGTCTTAACATAGTGTATTTTGCGTTTAGAGTCTTCCCTTATTTCAGATCTCTGGGGTCTGCTTAACCCGTGTGGTTTCTTGACAGAAGGTACCTTAGGCTGTGACAAAGGTTGGACCCTCAATAGTTCTGCCTCAGGTCAAGCCTGTTCAACTATTTACCCAGAGGGGTTTAGGGGTGTTGGTGAGAAATTTGATTGAGAAATCATTTGAAATCTTCCTGCCTCCTCCTCCTCTTCCTTCCCTTCCTCTCCTTCTGTCATTTGCACACCAATTCTATTAAAAAACCTTCACACTAAGAGTCTGTTTCTGTTGCCTTCTGTATGTGGATGGCCAAACCCCTTTAAGAGTATACACTCCTTTACATTTTGGGTTTCTGGGCACCCCTTAGTCATGCATTAACAAAAATAGTGAGTTAAATATATTTTTGAATCTTTTTACCTTATAAGGTTCATTTCATATCTGCTTGATTTCACTGTAAATTTAAAAATTATCAAACTTGAACATTTATTCTGTTTTCAACTGATAATCCCCCCAAAAAATATAATAATATTTTTATCTAATAATCTAGTTTTAAGATATGTTTTTATTATAAAATGAGGAAAACATATCAGTTTCCATTTTAATTTCCATGGTAACTATGATAAATATCAGTTGCCATTCAACTTTTGGAGGTATGTGTTCTGTCTAGATCAACACAAGCTCTTCACCAATCTCTACTTGCTTGATTAAATAAATGCTTCCAGTCCAGGAATACAACCAGGTGACTCCTATTTCGAATCCACCTGATGTTTCCAACCACCTGGCAGCTTTTGTTCAGGATCATGTAGCCCCATTGAATCACCCTTAAGCCAAGAGTCAGCAGTGCTCTTTCTAACTATCTAGGACAGTTGCATTTGTTATGATAGGCACATGATTTAGTTGGATATTACATGCCAACAAAACATTACTGTAAAAATAAGGATATCTTTTTTATGGAAACTAAAGGAGGTTCTTTGGAAAATTTAATAAAACCAATCATTGGAATGATTTTTCTTGAATTTGATGGAATACAGTGTCAGAGAGGTAAATTTGAGGGAAAGAAAAAATAGACTCAGATGGAATTTTTAGCCATTCTATTTTGTAAATATTTTAAATTTACTTTATAAAACAACCATTAATTGCAAACAATACCTTATTTGTGTGACTTACACAAGAAAGAATATTTAGAGTCCCAATGAATATCCCCATCAAAGAAAAAGCATGGGATTATATCAACTATTGGTGAATGAGTAACTATTGAGTTTCTTCAACTTAACAAAAATTAAACTGCATGTAAATATCATTGTTTCAATTATTCCTCTCTTTGACTTATTTATGCAACCAAACATCATTATATTAGACACAATGACTCCTGTACAAAATCAGATAAATTATAGAACCATTTTCTATATCAAACAGTTACCATAAACTCTCCCACTAGCTCTCACACATCCTGTTACCAGACTCTAATTCTCCTTTTATATGTGTAGTATCATCTTCTTGAGCCAGATTTTATCATTTCAAGTTCAATTACCCCACCACCCAAAATATATCACCACATATAGTCTCATTTGGTCCCACAATGTTTAACTACTTCCATCATTACGATACTTTAGTGCTCAAATTTTTTAATATTACCTTCTTTGCTTATATTATTAGATCCAGATTTTCCACTTAGCACTACAATTCTAGTTCCCTTTTCAGTTGTGGAAAAAGGAGTTTAAATCCTGAACTAAGGGTTGAGGTTAAGGGTCCAGCTACTGAAAAGAAGGAAGTAGTCTCCACATAAAGAGGAGGGAATGATTTCATCTTTTCTCTAAGAGGAAAAATGTGCTTCTGATACAGAGGACATGCTTGCTGATCAATCTATACATGAATATCAATCCCAACTACATTCTTCTGGTCATTAGAGGGAGCAGTGATCTCTTTGATTAGGGATCCAGCAAAGGACCTAGGAGATTAGCTTCCAAGGACTTCATTGTTCTCAAAATACTTTTGCCTGTCAGGGTGAGGCATCTTGAGAAGAACAACTCAGAATCATGAGCTGTTCCATTTTGAAAACTTTCATCCTCCACCTTCTCACTATCCCTGGACTTGCACACATCTGTAGAATACCTTCATATCTTCATATCGCTACCTGAATGTAGCATGCAGTAATCCACCCCCAAGTCTGTGACAGCCCCTGACTTCACCTGCTCTCTGCCCATCTAAGGGTCTGATTTATTTGTCCCTTCTCCAGATTTTCAATAAATAGTTGCTGTTTTACTTTTAATGCCTATTTCTCTCATATTTTCTTCCATAAAGTCACATGGTTATTGAGGATGTGGTTATATGTCTTCTCTCTTCAATTAAATCCCCATCTCTGAAGATGGACATCAAATTTTTCATTCTTCAGTGCCTATCATAATGCACTATATAGCTTAAGCCCTTAATAAATCTTGTTGATTCAAAAAAAGAACAACCATCACAGAGATAGTTGACATTTTCTGTGGCTATCTCTGCTATCTTATTCCCCATTATAATACATTCCCAGAAATAATAATCAGTACACTGGATTTGATGTTTGCCACTCCAATGGTATTTGAAACTTTTAAATCACACATCAGTAAATAATATATTATTTTGCACAGTTATAACTTTGTAATTATGGTAGTGTAATATGTATATCTATCTATGTAACTTGCTTTCTTCCCACAAAAAATTTTTTTAAATTATTTTTAAAAAAATCTCCTAACTAGGATATTGGAGAACATCCCCATTTGCTACTTCTATTATTGTATCCAAATTTCAAGTTGTCTTAAAGTTTTAAAACTTATATTATTTGTCATATTGATATCTTGTTGTATCCTAATTTGCATACTGATATCTTGTATCTTAATTTTCTTTTATATATATGTTTTAAGCCTGAAATAAACTTTATAGTTTAAAATAAAAAAAACAAAACAAAATGAAATCTTGTTGATTCAAAAAAGGTGATAAATTAATAGTATAATTTTAATATTCATAGGTCATTTCTGTATTAGAAAAGCAGTATAGTTGGTTATACCTAGAATAAAATTTCATCATTTGCATTTGGTTTTGGTAATCCCTTGTATTTTTATACTTACACTCTAATTTATATACTTATTGTAGGGACAAAATAATTCAAATAAAGTATAGTATCTATCTGAGACACTGTAGTATATCAAAAAATAACTTCTCTCCCGTCACTTATTGCAATTTACACACTTTAATTATTTTGTTTGATTGTAAATGTAATCTGAATGTTGGCATAAATCCAAGCTCTTCTGAAAACAATCTATATCCAACATTTTTGGTGGGAGTATCCCAAAGAAAGAAATAGTAAATTGGGTAACTATATTTATTATGCTTATCTAAAAACTTCTAGCAACTCACACTCCTCAATAAAGATGATAAGCAGGCAATGAGTTGGTATAAAGCTTAAACTGATAGTTGAGCAGACACCCAACTCGAGTACTGTCCCCCCATGTCACCATGAGTCAAAGGGAAGAAGGATGAACCCCTAAGGAAAGTAAGTTCTAGATGAGAAAAGATTCCAAAAAGATTTCTATTTAAAATTCAAAACTTAAAAGATTTACACATTCAGTTATCATGGAGAGTCAGAGCAATGTGTCAAAAGGGTGATTTGTTTCATTAACTGTTCATAAATCGATTTGTTCATAAGTAGGAACTTTTGATGATGAGGGACATCAACATTAAGGCTGTGATGGTGAATAATACAAAATTAGTAACCAGGATTGTTAATTTGAGATTGTTACTTTAAAGATTGGTTAGTAGTTATACCACTTAATCTATTCTTCACATTTGTTTTATGACCTCTATAAGGCATATCAGCCAACCCAAAGTCCAATCAAGACAATATTTATCTGTCCCAAGGAGAGCTAAACAATGAGAAAGAATCGGAAAAGCAATAAACATATTTAAACAGCTCTGGTGACCCAAAAGCAACTCTCCACATAGTATAGACTGACAGAGCCACACAGAGGGATTCCTTTTGCTGGGATATTAGAACACCACCGTGCATGAGTGCCATGTCCATGAAATCACTCAAGAAAACAGATATTAAGCAATGAGACCTATTTTCTTTCACATTTTGTTCTTACACCCAACCCTGCAGACTTCTTAGAAGATGGGTAATTACCTACCATTAAACCCTTCATGGAACAGCTTGAAACAAATCTTGGGGTACTTAGGGCTGTTCCCAAACTTGTGGTCTCTCATTTCTCCTGAATGTCACTGGAGCAACATTTGCCCCATGCATGAACAGAAAAGCCTGAGATTTGCTATGAAAACTATACATGCTACCCACATGTGGTATTACAATGACATGGGCCATGAAATTTTAATTGACATAAAATTTGTTTCTTTCCTTTACACATGGAAAGAAATCTCCCTACTGGCTATCATGTTTCTCTTCTTCATGTTAACAGTAAATAAATATGGAGCATTTACTAAGCTCTATGCACTGTTCCAAGTGATCTACTCACTATTAAAACAACTTGGTGAGCTAAGTACTATCATTCTGATTTGCTCATGAGGAAACAGATGCATAAATGCTGAGTAATTTATCAAGATCACATAGTTGTTATTAGTGGAGACAGGATGGAAACCTGTTTTCTGCCTCCATATTGATGCTGTTGGGAGATAGACACCAGAAAAGGTGTTCTGAGCCACACAAGAGATGTAAAATAAAATGCCCTTCCTGGGGAGCATGGTAGCATGGTTGTTTTAGATATCACTTACATGTACATATATAATACATGTACATATTACATGTGATATATATAATAGATGATACATATCAAATGGATGATATATAATAAATGACATGATATATATCATGCATGATATTAAATAGATGATATTAATATAGGATATATGGCATATATCATATATGATATAAAACATGGCATATGATGTGATACACATATATTTCACATCATTGTACACACCAAGGTTCTCTCGACACCATGTCACCATGAATTGTAGCATGTTAAGTGTAGCAGCAGAACTGACTGTCATAACTGTTTCCCTAATCTTGTTACTGGGGTGAGGGGAACACCCCTTTTAATTTTAGTTATTGAATGTTCTTCCACCCAAGTGCAAGCAGCTACTCAGAAATCAAGTTTTTGCTATAAGAGTAAGCAAAAGGTTTATTCACAAAATAGGAAAAGATAGACTAAGGGAGTCTTGATAGTCCACACTCTTACGGGTGTCCTGAAAAGAAAGGAACCCCACTTCTGTTCTTTGGGGGAACTGCATGGGTTTTACCTCAGTGTGATGGTTATGTCCTTGTCTTTGGCCCCCAGTCACTGTAGCCGGTATGGAGTGAGTTCCAAAACCAGCACGAGGTTCAGTTTGGCCTCTCTCACTGTCTTTTTTTTCTTCTCTCTGGGATGTCAGGGCAGCTTAACAGTCTGTGACAACTTCTCTTCTCGCCCTCATTCAGCTCCCTGACCTTGGCAGACTGCAAGGCTGGGAGCCCCTAAAGGTTCAACAGCTCCCGGGTCCTCCTTCTTTTTGAAGCAAACTGTCCGCTGTTGCTCCAGATGCCTGATCATAGATCAGCTCCCCTCTCAGCTAATCTCTTGAGCCTCCTCCAAATTTTGCCCCTTCTATACCTGCACCTTTCTCTTTTATCCCCTTTACCTTGCTCCCCCTCCCATCATGAATCCTGATGATGAGATTAGTCACTGCATGGTGGCTGGGTTCAGTTATGATCCTTTCCCTGAGTTTAGAACACTAGCACAGGGAGTCAAATCAGTATAATGATGTTGACCAAGCCCTACAGATTTACAGTAACAAGGTAAAAAAAGAGATTAACCTTCTATCTGGCTTCATGTCACTGTCAACCTCTACATCTTTCAAACACAGGTAATGGTGATGTCGAAGTTCCACCAACAGACAACTCTGCCCACATTGAACTTCCAGCTTCAATCCCACACCTTCTGCAAAGAATAAGCTTTATGGGAGTGCTTGTGAGTTCTTGTATTTGATGTGTGAGTGCAGGAGTAACAGCATCTGTGTGACTGTGTCTTTACTCTCATATGTACATTTGTAAGTATGTGTGTGCATGCATGAGCTGCACATGTACGGAAACAAATGGCAGAGCCAGGACTCAAGTCCAGATTTGTTTTAGGGAACGCATGCCTTCCTAGTTGATATTTTCTCAATAAAAAAAAAAAAAGGAAAACAGTAACTGATATTTCTCTCAGGCTGCAGTATTCTTTTCTAGGTATTGCCCTGATGTAATGAAGAAAAGATGTACCTCAGAATCTTCTAATTCTTCTGCAGATTCCCAAATGTGCCCAGAAAGTAGATTTGGAGACTTGGAAGTTGTGATGAGTTTTATGTGGAGAAGCTGATCAGGCCAAGAAGAGAAGGGAGAGAAAAGAACTTGTGACAGAAATATTTTCTAGGTTATTCTTGCATCAGAAAAATCTCAAAGCATACTCCAGTGTGTTGGTTTGGTTGTTTGTTTTTCCTTCCACCACCATCTCTGGTGTCCAATTCCTCTTAACATTGACATCTTCAGTGTTTGCTGATGTCCATTAGTTTCCAGTAGTGTTTTATGTTGTTGAATTATCATACAAATAGCCACTATGTGCCTTTATCATTCTCACTTATTTGGCTGGCATTTTGGCTTTGATTTAACCCAACACATCGGTGACTTATACAGCATTCCTTTACTGTTTAAGATAAACTGACACCAAGAAAAGGAGTCTTCAGAAGCAGGCAGTGGGGTTAGTAACCTGACAGAATGGAAACTTCAGCCTTCAGGGATACAGCCTAAGGTTCTCTGAAGATGCAGGGGCAGTATTTAAACCAGTCAGCTGTTCTACCACATTTACATACAAATGTTACCTAGATCTACACACTCCAGGCAGGTTCCTTCAGATCCTAGTTAAGTTTCCCTTGGAAGCTCATCTTGACTATTGCCAAACTCCATAAATAGCTTCAAAAGACTGACTCTCTTAGAAAGAATCAAAGGCCATTTCAGCCGAAGCTCTCCAAAAGAAACTTGAAGCAGACACTCTCACCTTCTGGTAACTCTGACACATTAATTTCCCTCAGCCACCTCACTTAAAGAGTGTGTCTGGCACCACAGCGGCGGGGAGGCCTTAATCAGATACCAAACCCACGCTGACTGTGTCAGGAATGATGTCAGATGACTGGCCGTGCCCCGGCCGCTGCCTCATTTGGAGCAAACACTGAAACACTTGTACTTTTAGCTACTTTATGACTTGCCTGAAAAATGACTTTGTTCACCATGGAAGGCCACTAACATATGAGGTGTTACCCTGGGATTTTAGCACTTCTGCTATAAGCATGGCATTCTTTTTTCAACAGAGCTACCCAAGCTGTGGAAGTATCCTGGAACTACTTCTATTATCAACGCCGTATATCAGGCTAGAAACTACCGAGCAAAAGGTACGTTAATACTTCCCTGTCTGTAATGTCTAGAAAGAACACTTTTTCCAAAGGTCTTGGGAGAAAATGTTTTTCAGTGCATACCATATGGTTGGGCTTATATCAGATTTACACATTTGGAGTTTCTTAATTACTATCAATGGTGGTCCTTCTCCTTGGGTATATGAAAGATTCCCACTTTTCCATTTGAGGCTGGGCCTGCCTGCTTTCTGGAATGGGGTTCCGAGGGTGCACCAATCCCTTGGTGAGCAGATTCCTTTTTCCTTCTATCTCCTCTCAATGAGCTTCTGTTCTCTGGGGAGCAGCCAGGTCACTCTGACAGCTACACTTACCTGGGATCTGGTGTGAGGAGAACTGCCTTCCTCCAGATACCACTTCCCTGCTCATCCCTGTCACTGAAAAGCTGCTCCACAGAGGATACCCCTTGTCCTCAAACTTTCCCTTCCTGCTGGGCTGCTATGTGGAGATAAGGCCCCAGCCTGGCCTCCTGCTGGAAATTATTTGATAATAAGAAACAGACCCAAAGCGGTGTTGGGAGGTGAGGCTGTGACCTCTAACCTTTAGAGATCTGGGTTCCAAGTCTGTCTAGAGGTTGGTGGTCTCTGCCTAGTCAGCACCAGGCTTGTTTCTATGCCTCGCAACCATGTGGCAATGATCCCAAGAAGGAAGGGGCTGCAGGACTTACAGGTATAAGGCTGTGGGAACCACACAACATTCTCGCTTTGATGCCAGTGATATCAGTGATGCAGTGACGTCTCAGCTTGACATCAATGACTGTCAACCTTGCAGAAAACAATTGGTAGACGGTTGGGAGCTGGTGGGAATAGCAGACCAGCTTTCCTATGTGTAGATCATGCTATACTCAGATTCATGGTTTCAGTCTAGACAAATTTTTATATTTTGTCCAGACTTTAATCCATACTTCCTACTATGAATATCATTTATTGAGTCCCACCTCTTCATCATTCACTTGCTATTCTCTCAGTATATCCCAGAGTCTTTAATCCATGCAGAACATAGTTATTGTAATGGTGAGATCTCTATTTACCTTCAACCTTTGAGTATCAATATTATTTATTAAAGAAACTTTTGTTACTTTGCTTAATTTTGAAATTCACTGCAGCATAGTAACTACAAATGGCTTTGGTATTATTATCACAGTTTCCTGAGTAACTAAGAGACCTTTGTAGACAAAGCCCCAGCTCTTTCTAACCACTCAAGCTAGTTTTATATCAAAGCTTTGAGTGGCTCTGCTACTCTTGAGAACCACATTGCCTGGTTCAAATCACTGCCCTGCCTCTAACTGTTGCGTTACTTAAATGACTTAATCTCTTCCAGGTATCTCAATTTTCTTATCTGTAAAATGGGACTGATCCCAGTGCCCTTGTCAGGGGGCTGCTGTGAGAGTTGATGTAGTGTGGTACTTAGGACTGTGTCTGCCTCACTGTGTTACATAAGGTCTTGCTATTCTTTCATAAGAGAAAAACAATCTCTCATTTGGCAAGTAGTTCCAGAAGGCTACAAGAGACTATTGGATAATGGAGTCTTGACCTATATGAGTCATTTTCAAAGAAATAAGTGAAAAGGGTTTTGGAGGAGAGATTCACATCCAATTAAATCCATTTAAGGACTGTTGCATTGCACTAGTTACTACCTGGAAGCTGAAATTACATGGAAATAGGACTGCCTCTTCTTTCCAACTCAGCTTGTACCCACATGCTTAGTGTGTTTCTGAGAGGCTTTGGGTCTTTTATTTCAAGTTTCAAGTAGCACAGATCCCATGCGTTAGGGCTAGGTAACAGCAACTCTTAGACTATATGTATTCAAGCAATCAAAATATGCAAATTCAAACATTACTAGGATCCCATGTAGGATTAGGCATCTTGGGTGGTAAATAGAATCTGAGTCTTAGGAAGATTCAACTCCTAAAAGTATTTCCATTGTTTTTTAACTAAGACATTGTATTTTGAAAGACATGGAGCAGTAAAGCTCTTTCCATGCTGTGAGGCAGGGAGATTCTGAAGATAACTGAGCTATGAAACTTTTCAGTGGCATAGTCTTGCGCCATCATGCAAGCATAATCAGCTATGATGTCCAGAGAGAAAATAAAACAGTGCCCTCTCCACAACATAATCCAGCACTTATCCCAGACCTCTTGAAAGTGAACAAACAACATGTATTTATCCATAAAGAAGTGGACCCATGTGGCCTATTTTGGTGTTTCCATAAACAAGCAATTACCAAGGATTTCAGTTTTGTTTCTTTTTTAAAAATAATTTATTATTATTATATGATATATAATTTATTATTATTATATGACATATGATATATATTTATATACATATAAATAATTTATATATATATAAATATAAATAATCTATAATTATTTATAGATAATTATATAATTATATATAATTATTATATAATTAATAATATATATTATTATATATTTAATAATATCTATATTTCATGTCTTTGTATTCCCTGGGGTTCACCCACCACCTCCCCTCCCTGACTGCTCCTAGCCTCCCAACCCCAGTTGTGTACTTTAGTTTGGTTGTAAGCTTGTTCAGACTTATCTTTCTGGCCTTAAGAATTTCAGTTTGTTTTTGCAGAAAAGTGGATTCATTTGATCTACATAATAGTTAAAAATCTTCTCCAAACTTGTATTTGCATTGCATCCAATGTTCCATTAAAGAAACACTGGCTTAGAAGAAGCAGATCCACAAATTAGATTTAAAAGGAGAAAAAATTATAGATTGTAAATGACCATCTCTTGTGCTTCTATTTTGAGATAGTTGAGTGAAAATTGTAATACAAGTTTCTTATCTTCAGAAAATGGAAATATTTTTGAAAGATAAAATGTATAAAGGCATAAATGAAAATACTCGTTATCTACAAATGTACAAAAGTCTTAAATTATTACAGAAATAACAGATTGCCTTCTTGAACCATGAAAGATTCATTTTAAGGTTTTATATGTCAGACTTTCTCAAATA
Organism: Uropsilus gracilis; assembly: GCA_004024945.1. NCBI lineage: Eukaryota > Metazoa > Chordata > Mammalia > Eulipotyphla > Talpidae > Uropsilus > Uropsilus gracilis. The sequence goes on along the minus strand of PVHY01003513.1, from coordinate 78,444 downwards.
CTTCAGGAATTTTGAAAAAAAAATGAAATATGCTATGTGAAATGTTTATCCCTGTGACTCAAGGGCAATTTTTCATGTAAGAGTCAAATGTTGTTGGTCAGATTATCCGCTAACAAGTTCTAAGTGTTTGTAGAGAAACAAACAGTACTGAGTTCAGTAACTATAAAAATGAGCCTCAGAGGTTTGTGAGCCAGAAAGCAAGAAGTCTATCCGAGAGGAACTGGGTTATGTCAGAGGACACAGGAGAAAGCCTTGAAGAAAATCCCACTGGTCTAAAATGGGATTATTTTCATAAGAAACATGCACTGAATTAGAATGTATACTATACATGCACATACACTGTGTATTAATATAATTTACCATTTTATATTTGTTGACTATAATTTATTAATTATGTAATACAGAGATACATTCATAATGATACAAGAAAGATATCATTTAGACTTTTGGTGTTGTTCCTGTAATAATACCTTACCCTGAGCATGAACAAATAAAGTGAAAGTGTTCCATATTTCAGGGCAACTAAGTAATTAATAAATTAGAATCTCTCTCTAAAGGAATTCCAGTAAAAAGAACAATTGGTATCCATCAGTTGTCAATTTTGTTAGCACGGACACATGGTGTTTAATTTAAATAGTTGTTAGAACTTAAAGTTGATGCTGACAGGTGAAATTACATAAGGTCTAGGATTCTTTGTTCTCAAAAAAAGAAATGTGCTTGAGAGAAATGACTAAAAATGAAGTGCTGCAAAACATTGCTTACTTCTGAAACTCAGGGAGGTGGTGTATTTGAGATGTTTTGTATTCTGGGTGTACTTGAAAATTATTTTTACAAACTGGTAGACATGGTCTCAGTGTATTTCCAGACTATTTCTTCATGACTACAATATGATAAAATATCCTGTTATCATCAAGTATTCTTGAGGTTTTTGTGCTTTTTTTTGGGTATTGATTTACTAGGCAATGGTCTGACATGAGCTGTACATACTTTAGGTGTTTTCTCACCAATATCCTTGGCAACAACTGACCATAAAGTTGATGGAAAAAGTGTGAAACGTGATGAAGCATTTTGGGGCAGCATATAAATATATTACAATGTGTTTCAGAAAGTGTGAAACTTGTGATGAAGCATTTTGAGGCAGCATATAAATATATAACAACATGTTTCAAAAATTTTGCCCCCAAGCCCAGGATCAGAGCAGTGATTTCATTAGGCAAAACTTCGAAATGGGGAAGTGAGAGAAAATGTTCTCCCACTTCTGATTCACATATACTGTCAGAGGAGCTGGTTGCTCCATTCTCTACTAAAACAGCAGCTGTTTGATGCACTGGGATTCTCCTAGATGACAGCTGGAGAAGCTGTAATTCAAGGATGAATTAGTTCCAAGTATCAAACCACATTTCCTTAAAGACAGTCTCTGCTCATGAACTAATCCCAAGCTTGTCAATGCTAGTGATGTCTAGTGTTCACACATATTATTACACCCAAATTATTCATCACTTTGTTTGATACTGTAACAGGATATCATCTTTATTTAGTGACTGCTTCACACCTCAAGTCCTGAAAATGAAGAAATGTTTCAGTGTATTATTTTGGGGACTATTAGTATACACCTGAAATGAACTCAGTAATGGCAAACTGTATCATTTGCCATATGTATAAATGACAGCAAATACAGCAGCATAAATAAACAGCATTTCATTATTTCATTTCATTATTTGGACTGTAGTACACGATTGTTTCAAATTTTTCTTATTCATTTGCTTGTTTTCTCCTGATCCTTCATATAAGTGAGACCATCCCATATTTCTCTTTTTCTTTCCGGCTTATTTCTGCTAATATGATTCCTTCTAGCTCCATCCATGTTGCTGCAAATGGCATGTTTGTCTTCTTTGATTGATGCATAATATTCCATCGTGTACATAGACCACATTTTTTTTCAGCCATCCATCAATTTGGGGGCATTTGGATTGTTTCCAAATCTTGGCAATTGTAGACAGGGCTGCAATAAACATGCATGTATAGGTGTTCTTTTTAATTCGTGTTTTCATGTCCTTTGGGTAGATCACAATTACTTTCTTAAGCTCATAAAATATGTTTCAAAGCTTCCACTCAGGAATTATACTAGAATTATCAAGTTTCATTTTCTCCAAATGATTGAAGTGATCCAGAATTTCTAAAAAATTCACAAATAAATAGAAATGAAGGTGTGCTCCACTTTCTGCATCTGTTGGTCTAACTCTAAGAATACAGGGTAATGTTTAATGTCTGTGTCACTCTGCTTTTCATAGTCCCAACCTTAGAACATCAACTGTAAGGAGAGATGAGGTTTTTAAGAGAAAATCTTCCTGTCTGTGATAGGTCACTTTTCCTTTATAATGGATGAGCTGAAACATCGGTTAAGGTTCAAAGAGGAGCCATGACTAGAGAGAAGAGCTGCTGTCAGTCCTGTCAGGAGCAGGTGACATCCGCTATGCTCTGGGAAGAAAGTCAGATGCTCTCTGTGGCTGCCTGGGGCTCTGGGTGTTATAAGGCAAAGTGCCTGATTGTCTGCTGGCAGGGAACTGAGATCCAACCAGTTCTGACTCACAGATTCCCTCTCCAACCCCCCTTTCATGTCAATGAGTCACCTAATACAAGGAGGCCTCCCTCCTCTCTCATACATGCAGAGAGGCTCAGGTGTTGATATCCTTGCATTGGGGAACTGCATGAAAGCAAGTCTACAGGAGGGGAGACAACAGACTGGTGGCTTATTCACATGGAAGATCGAGTTAGGGGACAGTCACACATATCACCCCTTGTACATCTTAGGATAAAGCAGAATACTTCCCATCATAAGGGACAGGGGATGTTTCACTGCACATAGTGAGGTAGAGATTGTTTTTTAAGCCTTTTGCCCTCTAGAATTCCTTAGTCTCTATCAAGTTTTTAAGTTTCCAGTTTACCCACAGTCATCCATTAAATTCATCATCCTGAACCTATTTCAACCTACTCAATTTGCAATAGCCTACCTTCCATCTTTTTAAAAATATGCCAGTTTTTAAAGCAAGAGAGAGGGAGAAGGATAAAACCAGGGGAGGGATGAGCACAAGAGATTAAGGTGGTTCGCAGGTGATAAGGTGGTGAGAGAACCTTGGAGTAGACAATGATGTAAAATATATACATATCATTTTAAAAAATAAATAAAAATATACCAGTTTTGCCTCCAGGAATATATTAGCAGTGTGGTGAAACTGAGTTCACACCTAACTTTATAAATGTGAGTGCATTATTTTTGCCAGTATATGTCAGTAACATCTGTAACTAAACAAAATGATTTTGCGTAAAGTTACTTTAAACACTTTTTTTAATTACTTAACTTCATTAGATTAGTTAAGCTTCATAAATAGGACATCACAGATGCTGATCATACATAACCTAGATACCAAGTCTTTGCCTTAGTACACAGAGGAGATAATAAGTCAACATTGAATGTAGTGATACTATTTCCTAGAGCCTGAATTTGGATAGAAAAGGTGGATTTATTGAAATAGTCTGCAAGAGAGCAGGGGGCAAGATTGGAGATGACATCTGTGGGAAATAGGGTTTGAGGCTCTCCTAGTGACCTTCTGATCCATTGTATAAGGGTCTGGATATCTTTTTCTTCAGGACATCAGAGACATGGAAGATACTTTTAGAATGAGGAGACACTTTTGAAAAACTCACAGATTACATGCAAAATTTTATACAAATTATGAAGAAAATTATATATCATACTATTTTAAATTATGTTAAAATTATTTAAAGTATAGATCATAATTTAAAATAGTATGATATATAATTTTCTTCATAATTATATATCATACTATTTTAAATTATGATCTTTATTTAGAAGTATAGATCACCCAACAACGCAGTCCCTCACCCAGAGAAAAGACACTAACATAGGAAAGAGACTAGTGGACTCAGCACAGCTAATAAACAACAAAGAGTGGGGTGTGAGAGAATGGGGGGGAGCACCAGAGGGAGGAGGGAGGGGGAACAGAGAGGTTGTAACCCAAAAAACAAAATAAAATTGTTTATATTAAAAAAATAATAAAAAATAAACATTAAAAAAAGGTATAGCTCAACTAAGGATATCATTTGTTATAATTATTACACATGTGAATTCAGGACAACTGAACCCAAACAGACATGAAGCCAAAATTAACCACATTTGCACCTATGAGAGTTTCATGGGTGATGGATTTTTGTGAGCAAGGGAAAGGAACTGAGTAACAGCAGTATTCCAGCTATACTAGTGTGGATGTAAAGAGACACAAAACAAAACAAACTGAAGTGACTAATTTGAGAAAACCTAGTTTTCTACCTCCCACCCACTCCCCCCCCCCCAAAAAAAAAAACTGACAAAAAATACACAGGAACAAATAAATTAGAAAAGGCACAGGAAGCCAGAAAGAAAGGGGAAAGGAAAAGCAAAAGTAAAATTATATCATTTCTTACATCTAATGTTCAACCAGTCACATAGAAACCCAAGAAAAGCAACAGATTGCTTTGTTTCAGGAAAGTTTGGGTTTTTTCTGTTAGGAGTTGCATGTGGAATGAAGAAGAAAATGAGACAGGAGAGATTGATGGTGATTCGTGAGGCTAGCTTATGAATGGGGATTTTGGGAAGTATGTTTAGGTTTAACTTTAATGAAGCTGTGAAGCACCTTATGTAGCTCAGCAAGGAAACATTACAATAATGCAATGAGGAAGTAGCAAAGCTTACTTGAACATGCATCAGGGAGGATGCGGGAATGTGTGATAACAGGAGAATTTACTTGTGGGGGCAACTGTTATTACTAATAGGTTATATGTTTTTTGAGGTATTTTAAATAGGTCAGGAAGTTGGCTTACAGGTGAGAGACGTGTTGTTGCTTTCTTTTTATTTAGTGTGCTAGAGGGGGCTAGAAAGATAGGTGTTTTTTTTTTTTTATTTGAAGCTCCATCTCTCTACTTCCACATTCTACACTTTTCTGTTCTCTGACAGCACTTTGTCAAGAATGAAAAGGATACCAGGCTTCTGGAGATGTCTCTTTGCCGTGCCCAGTGCCAGAGGCCATGTGCCAGCTTGGTGATGAGAAAGTAAGTACTGTTTCATGGTATGCTTGGTCATGGTTATGAGCTGATTTTGTAGTAAAAAGCAGGTAAATAAATAAATAAATAAATAAATAAATAAATAAATAAATAAATAAATAAATAAATAAACAAACAAATAAATAAATAAATAAATAAATAAATAAATAAATAAATGAAGGGAAAGGACCTTTCGAGGAGAGGCAAACTCCTTTGTACTCAGTTGTATGGTAAGGGGAAGTGTTCACTGACCAACAAGTAGTATAAATACAGCGAGGAGTTGCAGAACTTAAAGTTCATGTTGAAGTCATCAAAAGTGAAGGGGACAAATTTATAATCAAGCATGATTTCAAACAGGAGCCAAAAACTGTGGTTTATGAGGCAAGATCACAAGTTTGTGAAAAGTTGGAGCCAAAGAAAATATTCTTTATAAATGCAAATAATTTTAAAGAAAAAGTTAAATGTCCTGTTAAGAACTGGACTGTGACATTCATTAGGTAGTATACTGGCCTTTCAAAAGAAACCATGAAAACCTCCTTATAGCTTTTATTAAGGGAAAGAAAAGACATGTGTTAAAGTCAATAATAATTCTATTCAGCTATGTAATTGATTTTATATATGTGTGTATGCGAAAATAGTAAATATATTTATGTGTATATATGAATGTATATATTTATGTACACAATGAACATTTAGCTATTCGACAACTATCTGTTGATTGCCTACTGTGTTCCGGACTTCTTAGTGCTAAAGATATTTCCGTGAATAACACACATACTGATCTTTACTTTCCTAAAATCTACACTCAAGTGGGGAGACACACAGCGAGGAGGCTAAAAATCAGCCTGTGTAAGAAGATGAAATGGGTAGAAGGGATTGAGAATGAGAAGGATGGGGTTGCAGTTTTAAGTAGCATATACAGGGTAGAACTCACCAAGCTGATACCATTTGAGCAAAGACAGTGAACAAGTTAGAAACAGGGCCACATTGAAGGAAAGGCAGCAACTAGAAGGAAGGAACAGCGTGTGGGAGATGAAGGCATGCAGAATGTGTAGAAGAACAGTAAGGAATAGTCTATGGCAGAGAGAGTAGTGAAAAGTAGGAAGAGATCTGCTACAGTGGGCACACACAATTAAAATGCAGTGTGGGAAAGGTTGGGGGTGCAGTGGGTGTTATGAGATCCCCTTGCCCCAGATGCAAGATGAAAGGTAACAGACTTTTCCTAAGTCACCCTAATGTTGAAATACAAGTAGAATTCAGACACAGAAAGCCGGAAACGGTTTTGACACGAAGGCAGGGGTATATACATGTTATTGAGTTAACAAATAGTTATTTGACTGACACGAAGTAAATTTTTAGAAACAGTTTTAGGAACTGGGCAAAACAGCAAAATTGGTATTTTTAAAAACCCTTGCCCTCACGGAGAGGAATGAAATCAATAAGAATAAAAACCTCGAATCTTCAAGAACTTGAGAGCAGTCTCTGTTAAAAATGTGGGAAATAACCAAGGATGCAACTAGATATTTCAGCAGGAAAAAAATCCTTACAGGTCTAGTTTTCGAGCTAAGAAGTTCATATTTTGCCCTGAAATAAGGGAGAGGGAGAGGAAGGTATCACTGAGGTTATTTCTGTGGTCAGAGGAGGGAATACACAGTTTCTCTGACTTCATAGCAAATACTCCAAAACTGATACAATGGAGCATACTGGTGCTAGACCACCATTTTTCCCCCTAAGAGATGGCTTCCAATGGTCTCCCCCATACCCTCCTCCTCTTGTGATGTTTGGAAAGAAAACACCACCAAGAGAAAAGCTATTAGAACAGCTTTACATATGTAAGATGCTCAGGAGTCTTTACAGTGTTTATGATTCATTGCTGTTCCCTTCTCCATGGGAAAATTTCTTGTGAAACACATTCTTCCATCATAAAATAAAAGCTTAAAAATAATAACCATCCATCCTTGTAAAGCGACAAGCCAATTCAAACTTGGGGGGGAAACGACTTGAAACAGGTTGGGGAAGGGAACAGAAGGCTTTCATTTACTGCTTTTGTGTTTACTAGATAAGGGCACACCCCTTGCTTTCATGTGGGCTAATCTCTCTGGCCCCCTTGGGTTGACTGCAGCATCCACCACAAAGTAAACAGGGGTTTTCTGCTTTCTAATTGTATCCACTGACACTCCTTTCATTCTAAAGATAGATTATCTTCTTTGAATGACTTTTCATTATCTATAGTCAAGTCACATTTTATTCAGAATTCAAATTATTGCTCTCTGTTAGAAACTTTCATGTTAGGTAAATTTGGAGAGAAGTGCAAGCAGTCTCCATGTTCACACCTAACGTTTAGGATTCTCATTGTGTTTTAAAGTTCAAGCACTCCACTCATTTTATTCATAAGTGTATCCCGGTGGGTGTGAGCGATCAAGGCAATGAGAATTAGGCCTGGAATGAAGCTGCCTGGACTCGTTTACAGCCTCAAAGTTTACTGAGGCAGACGTGGGCGTTTTCAAGCAGCCTCACTAACCTTCTCCAAGAGGTAAAATGAAGTTCTTTTTAAAAGTCTCCAGGGTTCTGCCCCACTTAAGAAACCTGTGGCATCTGAGGTGATAACAGAACCGAGTCATTTCAGGCTGGCTGCCCAGCTTGACTGAAAACTTAGTGACAGATAAAACATAAATCAGAGCCCTTATCATTCTGCTTCCTTGCTTGCCAAATGGGGGGTTAGTTTATCAGCGACCTGTAGGTCCACTGACGGCTCTCCCCTCCAGGGCTGGATGGTGGGGCCGGGCTGGCTGGAAGCTAAATGGCTGTTCTAAAACATGTCCATGTAAACAAGGCAGGGAGGACTTCCTTGAACTGCCAGCAAGTGAGGCGCTATCCATCTCACTAAACTGTACATTTGATAGGGCCATATCATCCATATCTTGAAAAGAAAACAAATAAAAAGAAAAAAAAAGTTCCCTGCTTTAGTCTGGGGACCTTGCCTATTGATTAAAGTACTAGGAATGAAATGACCTGGTCCAAGTAGTGGTTACCCCTTCAAAGGGATCTGGGGGTTGGGGCTGGGAAGCAGGGATACAGGACTTTTTTTTTTAACGGACATTTGGAAATATCTCTGGGGTCTTCAAAAATGCATGTGGGTCTCACTTTAAATTTTTGTAGGTAGTCTACTAACTGAAGTATATTTTCCTAATAGTTCAAGAAACAATGCTCCAATAAAGATGCTAACATTTGTACTTTTTTTTCCGTCTGGTTTGTAGGAGCAACATGGTTTTCTAACGTGTAAAACTCACAACCTTATCCAATTTTGCTACCCTTACTGGCAAAGTCATTTCTCCAGCCCAACCCCACAAAAGTAGCAACAGCCTGAGAGGTAAACCAGGATCCTCACCAATGAAAATAGAATTCCCTCATTTGAAAGAATGCACACATATTTTCTGACATAGTTTGGATAATTCTACTGAGAAGGGAAATATGCAACCTTTTTAAAGGTCAGATAATTATGTGCTGGCCCTGAAATTAAATGGACCTGTCAAACCCAAGGCAGACTGAATGGCTGGAAATGAACTAATTTTGGCATTGTTAAAAATGTTTACACGTGACAGTCAAAGTTTGGAAAGAAAAAGAAACAACAGATATTTGCTAGGAAGACCTGGTTAAAATTAATTTGCTTCAATAACACAAAAGAAAAATAACTCTAAATACATTCCAATAAATGATAAATTCTACCATCAATTTCCTTATGTGGGAGAAACTCAAGAAGCTTATGGAAATACATTATTTTGGTCACACCTGTTAATACCACATGAGCTGTGAATTCCTCATTCAGGATTGCTTCATGGCCACTGAGAATGCAGATGTTTCCATTTAAAAGTAGATACACAACTTCTATTCAGTGAGAGATAGCAATCAAAATGAAGAAACATTCTACTGGAGGAGAAAAAAAATATTTGTATACCATATAACAAACAAGGAACTTATATCAAGGATTTACAGAGCTTACACTACTAACACAAACAGCCCAATTAAAAAATGGACAGAAGAGTGAAAAAGACAGTTTTCCAGAGAAGAAACACAAATGTCCAACAAGAATATGAAACAATGGTTAACATCACTGTTATCAGGGAAGTACAAATCAAAACTGAAGCCGGGCCCCCAATATGGGCAGTATTACAGTTTAGGCACTGATGCCATTAGCTATGTCTGAACAACACAGAAGTAAAGGAGGCCTAAACTGGAAGGGTACTTTTTGTTGCAAACCCCAGGTGGAGGAGAGGAAATGTATCACCAAGAGGGTGTTTAGAGGGAAATTGGAGATGTTGGCTTTTAGGAGAAAAGGAAAGAGGGAGAGAAAGATAAAAGGAAAGGTGTAGAGATAAAACAGAGAGACTTTTTGGGAAATGAGAATGGCAGGTGGGTAAAGAATAGCCTGAGTGAGCAGGCTGGGCAGAAGCCCCCTGGAAGAGTGAGTTGGTGGTGGCCAGGAGCCATGGTGGCTGGCACAAGGGTAGCCAGTGTGGAGAGTGTGGCACCAGAGCAAGAAGCATAGTGAGCTGGAACTTGGAGATGGCCAGGGATTTGGAAAGCTGATTTGTGCACCAGCAATTATGGAAAAACCTTGAAGAGTCTTGGAGAAGCAGAGCAGCTAAGAACTGGAGAGAGAAGCAAAGAAAAGATGCTGGAGAAAGATAGAACTTTGCAGAGTGCCTGCCTCAGGTTTTGAGGGGCAAAGGGGCACCATCATGGACATGTGTCTTTGGGAACTTTGGGACTGAAAATGGTGACTGGGGTAAGAAAACTGCCACTTGTGACTTTAAGGGCTTTTTGTTTTCCCTGTTGAACTCCCTTGTAAATGAAGCCAGTTTTTAAACTGCATTTGAGTGGCAACTGCTACGTGTGGGTGGTACGAACCAGAGGGAACCTGGGTGGTAGAAGCCACATTTAAAAGTGCCGTACTGGTTAGAAGCTTTTGGCCTTTTGTACCAATTTCAAAACCACAATGAGATATATAGGGTAAACGAGTTGGTTGGGCTTTTTCCTCCATTAGCTTCTCTGACCAACACCATAGTATTGCACCTTCCTCATGATTGTGTATGTCTTGACCCAGTGGGTGTGGGCATGTGTAAGTGGGCACACTTGGGTCTAGGAGGCAAGGATCAAAGAGTAATATCACCCTGGGGGGGGTCAGAGAGTACGGAGGAGAAGAGCAGCAAGCATAGCAAAGACAGCATGTGAAGAAAATGCCAGAGAGAAAGAGGACAGAGAAAGAGTGTGAAGATTCCTAAGGCCCTGGCCCTGGCCTGCCCTGCCTGGTGTGTTTGGTAATTTCTAAAACCAATAAAGAATCTACCAAGAGCTTGATGCTTGCAATATAATTGGTGTCATGAACAAGATGGTTGCACAAGATACTATCTCACTCCAGTGAGAATGGGGGAGAAAAAAAAAAAGGGAAACAACAAATGCTAGCAAGGATGTGGAGATAAAGGAATTCTCTTATTATTGCTGGTGGGAATGTAAACTGGTCCTGAAATTGGGTCAAAAGGGGCAGAAGTCTCCAACCAACATGCCACATTTAAAATGCAGCTTCTCCCAGTCAGGTTCCCTCAGGTTTGTACCACCCCATGCATAGCAGTTACCAGACAAATGCACTTTAACAACAGAGTTTTATTTACAAGAGTATTTAACAGGGAAATGAAAAATCCTCAAAGTCCCAAGAGGCCAGTTATTACACCAAAGAGTTAATCCGAAAGTTCCAAATACATGTCCAAGATGGTGCCCCTTTACCCCTCCAAACCTGAAAGGTAGGAACTCTGCAAAGTCCAGTCTTTCTCCAGTATCTTCTCTTCACTTCTTCTCCAGTGTTCCTCATTGCTCCATTTCTCCAAGTCTCTTCAAATTTCTTCCATAATTGCTGAAACACAAATCAATTTTCCAAATTTGCCACCTTGCTGTGGCTCCAAGCACTTCCTTTAGCAGGCCCACCTTCAGTGGCATCTGGTCACATCCACCAGGTCTTCCCTCAGCAGACCCTGGTCACCCTCAGCCTGCCATTCTGGCATCCAATTCCACACCACCTGATTCTCTGCCAGCTACTCTCCCAACCATGGCTCCTTGCCACCAGCAACTCACGCTTCCAGGGGATTTGCCCTGGCCAGGCCATGTGGGCCTGTTCTCTCAGTCCACCATTCTCATATCTCCTCCTTTCTCTCTCTCCTCACTCCTCCCTTTTTATATGCCATCTCTTCCCACTTCACTTCCCATTTTCTCTTGCACAAGTCTTTTTCTCGGACTCCACCCACCAGAGCATTTAGACACCCATACGTTTTTTAACTGCATCACTACCCTGTATTAGTCCAGCCACTATGGAAAGCTGTATGGCATTTCCTCAGACAGAACACTAAAAATGGATCTACCATACAATCGAGAGAGTCCACTTCTAGGAATCTACTCAAAGGCCACAATAACACTAATGCAAAAGGAAACCTGTACTCCTATATTTATTACAGAAATATTTACAATAGACAAAATACAGAAACAATGCAAATACCTCCCCCCCCACCCCCAGTATACCATAAAACACTGTGGTACGTTTACACAGTGGAATATTACTCACTGATCAAAGAAGACAATTTCATGCCATTTGTGGTGATATGGATGGAGCTGGAAGGGATTTTGGTAGCAGCAAAAAACAAATAAAAAGCCAAGAAAAAGACAAAGTTAGCAAAAGCTGATCATAGATCCGAGGCATACAGCAGGGAGGGGAAGTAAAGGGGATGTCAAAATAGGGGAAGAAAGCACAAGGAACTATGGTGATGATTCATGGGTAAATAAGAACTAGAAAATAATGGCGACTACATCTGAAACTAGTTATAAAAATCAACAACTATGTAAGAAATTCTACAAAAGCATTTAATGGTAGAATTTAAAATCTATACATAATATGGTATTACATCTCCATTAAAAAATTAAGATAGAAATAAAATTGGATTTACAGATATACCGAGAAAATAAACCCATGACCCAATGAAGATATCAGCATATGAATTTACTAAATGCCAGAAAATGAAGACCAAAACTATTTCTCTTAAAAATATATAGTTTTTCATTCAAAAAGTTTTGATGTGGATTTTAGGCAATGTATTACACATTATAAAGTATGCTTTTAACTTTATCAAGGCTGCCTATTTAAGATGTTTTTTTTTCTAGAGTTTTTGTGTTTCCAATTAACTTTCTCATTTAGATAAATAACAATACTCTTCTTTCCATTACTTGTACTTCCACCTGGTAATTGAAAGCTATGTCACCAGAACTTATCTTACAAAAGAGTTTTAAAAGAATATTTGTAGAGACACCATTGATCACTTACTAAAAAGAAAATTGATTTAACACCATATCTAACTAGCAAACACCCCAAACTCTGTTATTTTTGAGAGCAGCACTTGCTTATCAAGGTTTTGCTATCTAAATGGCAGGCCCAGATAGAGTTGGGAATTCTTACCACACATTAGTGATTTTTCCAGCTCAGCTTTGGAAGAGTAGATATGTTTTTGTTTTTTGATTATTACTCAATCTATATCTCTTAGTTTATATTTTCACTGATTACTATGTCTTATAATGCATATACATGTTTAAGTGTGTCATAAATACAACATAATTATGTGCACATGTGGATCTGCAGTAAAAAGGTAATACAAATATAGAATTTCAGATCTTGCAAAGCCTTCAAGTCAGTTACAGACACAACATTCCAATGAATTTTAAATGCCAGTTTTATCATTCCTCAGCCTTTGGCTAAGATCAAGTATGAATGCCAGTTGTATAAGAGATCTTCTCTGGGTCCATTTTATATGAGATCACAAAAGATACATTTTCAAGTGCACTCCATTAACAGCTAAGCAGAGTATTTAAGGATGACTACAATCAGAGACTTGACCATGTATGAAGGGCTAATAATGTAGTCCTGTCTCCTCCCCAACTTGCAGAAGCACTCCAGTGTATCTGAGTTAATACTGATATTGGGGTCACTATCTTAAATTGTCTTCCACAATCTTACACTTATCTAGGACTTCAGAGGAAGCCTTACCTCATTATCATTGCCCTACCAAAAAAGAAGAGTCACAACCTGTCGCAAGTGTTAAACAAGCCTGACTCTGAAGAAACTATTTAAGATAACCTCCAGCCCTCATGCTACAATCTCAGCTTGTCTCCTATGTCCCCAGAAGACAGTTTCTAAATCATGGTTTTCTGTTGGCTCTTTCAAGCTGGATTATGCCAATGCCTATCTTTCTAGAGCCATCGTTTAATTGTCAAGTATGTTGTTGATATTATGAAATTGGTTTCCCATATGGTATTGTAGCAAAGCTAGTTCTTTGATTAAAAGTTCTGGGAGACGCCATAGTTTAGGGGATAAGAACGGGTCAGGAAATGTCTTCCTTCTGGATGATTGGATTACGATGTCTCATCCATGTTGGTGATGATAGCCAACAATGGGCACCCCCCTCCCACCACTAGCCAAAAGAAACAAGCCATTTGAGTGATTATAAATCCCCAGGAGCACAGGGGAAGGAATGAAAAGAAATAGTCGAAGTTCATTTTGATGATCTATTCAACTCAATATACCCTGAATATTGTCATTTCTACATTCATTCAAGAAGCAAGAATATTAGTGAGATCACTTGCATTTTCTTCTATGCTAAGTCTTTGAAGACCTAGTCTGTGTGGTTGCAGGTGGCACAGCTCAGTTTGGCCTGGCCACATCCAAGAACTCGTGGCCACATGTGGCAAATGGGTGGTGCACTAAGGCTAGACAACAACCTCACAGAACCTTGCTCAGAACAGAACTCTCCTCAGTTGACAGAATCAGTGGAATGAAAACTGAATCCATTCTCTCTCACAGAGGTCATCTTTGGTCTGTCTCTGTGCTAAATACCCAGATCTGCACAATGGGTCATTTTACCCAGTGCTATCATATCCCAGCATCCACATGAAGTTCACAAAGTGTGGACTCAGCTGTGCTGGCACAATCATCTCGTCAAGCAAGAATTGCTAGGTGAATGTGCTGTCAGAGTTGTAAGCGGCCTGGTGACCGTGCTTGGGACAAGTCACCATGAACAGAGCCCTGGCCTTCAAGGAGATTCCATTTCAGAGTCTAGGCGAAGCCATCTCCACTTTTCAAAGGTTTGGCTTATGAATCACCTATGCGATTTGTCAGAGTGGCATGGAATCCCCTTGGGTGCTAAAAATAAAGTCAGTCTCTTTTGTGATTTTTTGTTTTTCTTTTAACCACTCTGGCTTCTCTCTCTGCCCCCTCCCCTCAATTTTTTTTCTTTTTCCTTCCACCAAATCACCTGTGCCCATATCCCATCTGCCTCCCACGCAAACTCCTCTACCTTTTCCCCCCAATAATAAGACATTTTGCCAAGTTCATGATTTTATTTCTTCTATTGTTTATGTGTAATAGTTTATGAGAGTTTATATTCAACGGATGAGTGCAACCATCCAAAATCCTTCATTTTTGTGAAAGATGTGATTTCTTTCTTTTTTTCATGAAGTAGCATTGATTTGTAAGATTATGAAAGTTTCAGGTACACAACATTGTGTAATTCATCACTTATCCCTATTATGTTATGGCTTTGAGGGCTTTCAACTGAATTAAATAAATGAAACAGACAGACAAATAATTTCATTCATAGCTGGAAGGCAAAAAAAAGTCAAATCTAACTCATTATTTATTTTTGTCTTATAAGATTCCCTTTGGCAAGTTTTCTTGGAAATTAAATCTCTCTTGTAAACCAGTGAGTCAAATTGTTCAAATCATTCCTCTTCATAAATATTTTGTTACTGATTATGCAAGATGCTATCATTTCTATCTTGTCTTGGGGACCATAACTGATCTCTTCTTAAAAGAAACAGCAAAGGGGAAAAATGTTTAAATAAAAACCAAAGAACAAATAAACTAGAAATCAGGTAATGGTATCCAGGTATATGAAAACAGTCATAAAATGAACCATCCAACTCAAGTCAGCAGACAGACAGAAGCTCACTGAGGAACACCAGGAAACCTGCTTTTGAATCTAGTGATTTAAGTGGTTTCCATGCTCAGGGGAGAGTCAGATCTGTGTTCTCACTAGATGCTCTACCAGCTTCAAACAAAATAAGACTCTCAGGTCTTCCTGAACCACCATGAGTTCTTCCCCTCTATCAGTCGATAATAATGTTTTCTCTTTATAGCCTTCAAGTTTCTGTGACCTTAATATGACATTTCAGTTGGGTGATGAATTGCTCTTAAATTGACACTGGACTGATTAGACCAAGGCCTTGTTGGCATAATAGGCAGTTACAATGCTGCGATTCAGTGTGATAAGTTTAAACATACACAGTTAGACGCAGCAATATCTAATTTGTCAAAGCTCTTGTGGCTTAATTCTCTGCCACAAAGCTTGAAAGAAAGAGTGACTGGACAAAAATCTCAGATTTATTGCTTAAATACCTTCCAGTAAATTGATCTTGCCCATCCGGTAATCTCATTTTGGACATTGTGGGAGACAGTGAAACTCAACTAGCCTGAAGCCTCCTTAAAAATGGGCCTGAGGGCTCCTGATCATACAACTTGAAAGCTAAGGGATGAGATAAAATGTCTCTTCAGAGGCAGACAACAACCCATTTGCCAAACCAGAGGCTTCCTTTTAAGATAATTGCATAAGAAGAATAAATGGCAGTAGAAGGATGAAAGACTCATGTAGGGAATTAAAAAAAAAAAAATGCCAGGTCCTGAATTCATCAGGCTGAAATACAGCTCTATTATGTGAAAAATCAAACAGAAGCAGCTAACATTTCTTTAAAACTGTTATTCCAACCACAATTGTCTTCCTTTGGCAATAGTTTCTTCTGACATGTATGTTGAAAACAGGTTAGGTCTTTCTAATTGGGAGGGAAAGCCTGAACAAAGTTTGATGCTGTAAACATGTAGACAATTCTTTCGTACCTAAGAGAATGTTCAATTACATATTTGCACAAATTTCCATATTTCATACCCTCCGCTGGCCTAGTGATTAGGATACAGACTATGGGACTCCCAAAATTACAGCTACTCAAGCAAGATGAAAGTTGCATGCTGTCTCATGAAACAAGTTCACTATTCCACAGGGTCACAGAAACCTACGCTCCTCCTACCCTATTGTTCTGTTAGACTCCAGATTGCCCTCTTCCAAGCTCACTAAAGCCACATCTGCATTCCTATATCTGTATAAAGAGAAAGAAGCTTCTTTTCTAAAGAAATGATCCAGATGTTGCTTACATTACCTAAAGGCAAGAATCTAAGTGGGAGGTATGTGTCTTGTGAAAAGTACAGAGGTCTATTACAAATATGAAGAAGAAAAAAGATAAACTGGGTCAATGAAGCAGTTTCTGAGATGACATACTCAAGTCAATATTCACTGTTTAATTAATGAAACAATCATTACACAGACCATTGAAGATCTCTGTGTTCTATACCAAGCTTCATCTTACAGTAATTGATAACTGCTTCGCTCCTTTTGTGAATCAAAAAAAATCAGAGGAGTTGCTCAAGGTGCTGTTGTGGATGGATGCATGTGTTTGTATTTGTGTTTGTAGTGGGGAGGGGAGGTGTGAAAAGAAAGGTAAAGGAAAAATCAAACTACCGTGGCAGACTTGAGGTCACTGGTATTTGCAATTTCTCTCAGGAAACTATTCTGGCTTTTAAGGGAGTATTTTCTCAACACATCACTTTTTAACCTATGTCTAAACTAGAATACTGGAGTTACATTTCTTTTCCCCCATGTTTATCTCGTGCCTTTGATCCAACTCTTACGAAAAGGGCCCTCCCTCCAGAGGAAGTATGTAATGTTTCTAAGTCTCCGAGATTCCAAGTCTTCATCCTATTATTTGTTTCTATATCATACTTTCACTAAGAATACATGTCCGTAGTTTGGATGGTTACCTCTAGAATTGCAAATCTAGAGTCTTACTGTATTTTACATCTGGCTCCAAAAGAAATCTTATACCAAATGAAAAGTACAGTAATGAGGATAAGTATATGTGAATAGTTTAAGTCCTAGAGGTCACAGGTCAGGCTTAAAAACATGGTTCTAGAGCTAATATAAATGATAAAACAATCTAGCACTGTAAATAATGAGATGATATGGACCGAAGAGTTGGAGATTAATTTAGTGAAGAAAAGCAATCACTTAAATAGATTATTAATCAAGTCTCAGAATTATAGAAGAAGCATTATTTTGCCTTATAGTGATACCTCCTTTAGGAGAAAATAAGAGAAGCAGCTTGTAGTGTGAATAACAGGAAATGAGGATAGTAGTTTATTTTTATTTATGTAAAATAAATAAATATTCATCCATAAATATACCTATAGGAGCAGAACTAAATTGTGAACTAAATAGAACTAAACAAGAGAACTAAAGCTAATGCAATGTGGGAAATTGCCTAATTAAGGAAATCTGAATTATTGGGCATAGACTAATGGATAGAGCTAGGTCAAATGGATCTTTAAAAAATAGTCTTAAAGATGTTCTATTGGTAACAGATGTGAGTTGAAGTAGAAAACCCTATAGATTGTTTAGAGGTTACTTTCCTCAGATCCTAACTTAACAAGAAAAAAATGCTTTAAAGTTTATTGACTAGTTAATATGTGTTGGGCATTAGATAATCCCATCATCATGTAATCATGTACTATGAATATTTATATCTCACAAATGAGAAAATGGAAGCACAGGGCCACAGAATTGGTGATACCACTTGTCCTCAAAATCCATGCTTAAGTGTTGCAAGTTTCCAGATCAGGGGTCACTAATACAATATAGTTCACAGGTGATATGTTGATGGGTGAGACCAATTACTGTACACAAATGAACAACAATGTAAGAAAATAAATAAAATAAATGAATGAATAAATGGATGAATTAATGAATGGATGAACGAATAACTACAAAGGTAAATAAGTTAAAGAAAGGAAAGGAAAACAAAGTTTTAAAGGAATGTAGTTGGGACTTTTACACATTGTTTTCTAAAAGTCAGAGTATTTTTATCACAGTTACTGAAAATCCCTTGGGAAGACAAAGATAGTAAAAAGACCTCAGGGAACATTAAGAAGGTTGCTGAAGGGAACTTAGCTACCAGAACTGGTCTAGAAAGACATCAGAAAGCTCTAGAGGTCTGTCACAATGATAGGGTGTGCCCCCCCTACTGTCTCCTGTTTAAGATTGCAGATTTCAAGGACAGGTATGCCAAAATGGGAGAATGACCTTAGCTGGAATTTCCCTTCAGGGAGATGCAGGGGGAGAAAGAAGTGAAATGGTCAAGGTGAAACAGGTTTCCCGGAAATCAGGGTATAGAAAGGGTGTGCAAACAAAGAGAGGGATTTGGATTCCAATATGGAGATGGGATAGAGAGAGAGGTTCAATGGAGGAGAGATGGTAATCGGCTATCTTGTAAAGATGTGAGCCATGTGAGCTTGGCCATGTGGCCACCGGGGGCCTGCAACCCTTGGCTGACCCAGGCTGGCAGCATGTGTGCTGAATGCAGTTAAGGAGTTTGAAGATTAGAACTCCGTGTTGGAGTTTGTTTTGCTGAGTTTGACTTGCGTCTGAAAGAGGCCGTGCAAAAGTTAGGCCTGAGAAGAAAGTGAACTTTGCTGGTCCAGCACCATGGAGTTCCTGCTACCTGAAGGTGACAAGGGGAACACACTGTGGAAGACAAGGAGGAGCAAGTCAAGGGAGCAGCCAAAGGAACATGTCTTCAAGCATCTGGAGATGGGCTCTGACTGGACATTGGTGAGATGATCAGGACTGAGAGACTGAGGATTTTGGGGCAATCTGGGAAAGGACTTTGGACAATGCTGAGAAAGGTTTTGGACAATGTTAAAGTAATCTAAGTCTTACATGTTTTCTTTTGTAGTAATTAGAAAGTCACTTTGTTAGAAATAAATTAGTCTGCTCTGATAGTCTTGCATTGGTTTGGTATTTTGGCTGAGAAGGCTGGGATGGTGGTAAGAACCCACAAATGTAAAGTTTAAACTGTTTTCTAAGTTTTTCTGCAGTTTTTGGAGCTGAAAGCAGAGAGCAGCTGGCTGACTTTTGCCTATCAATGGTAAAAGTGTACAGTGTAAATGCTAATTAACTGTTTGCAGCCTGCTTTGTAGAGAGAAGCAGGCAGATACATGTGTCCAGTTAAAGTTAAAGTCAGAAAATCTTCTTTATACCCTGTTTCAACAGGACAAAAAGCAAAGCAGAAGAATGCAGAGTCTGGCTACATTGAACTTCATCTGCATCTTACCTTGCTTTTGACAATTCACATTCATCTTAAGCAGAATCATTGTTTATTCTTATTATGCCAGGTTTCCTTTTCTGGTCTGTTGGTTCTCTAGGGTTTTGTGGGACAGTAGTTTGAGTTTTTGAATTTCAAAGCATTTGGGATTTCAAAAAGACAAAATGTAAAGGATACCAGCAGCAGAGTTTACTTAGGAGGTTTTAATCATAATAATCTGTGTAGTGTAGGAGAATTCCTACCTCGACTGTCTGTCTCCTTTCTCTTTAATGCCTGGAAAAAAGTCAGGAACCCTTCTTCCCAATTTTAACTGCCTATAAAAGTTTGTTGGAAGTGTTTCATACCATCTATCGCTCTAATTCATTTTCTGCTGTAATGAATGCAGTTAACTTGCAAGAGCCACCAGTGACAGTGTAATAAACAGGGTCATGTATAGAGTCATGTTGCCGTATGACTTAACTGTCATTACCTTGTGGAATTTAGCAAGTCCCCTAAAGATCAGAGTGTGACCTGGGTTTGCATTCTCTAGCTTTTGAGATCTTAGACACTCATGGTTGCCACAACGGGGAATGAACTGGAAAGGCTAACACCACTGAAGAAGTGCCAAAGTGAAGTGATCACAACTTGATCTCAGCCAAAAAGCATTTATTTGCAGCAGGCATAAAGGAAGATCAAACTCCCATGTCCCACACGTAACACAGAAATCACTGCTAAAGAAATTCACATCATCACACCAGACACAAAATGAGTTATTTCTCTCCTTCCTGGTCTCACCACAGTTTCCTCCCTCTATGTCACACATGGCGAACATCCCTCTAACTCCCAAGTCCCTAGTCTTATCAGTGGATCTGCACTCCCCCCACCAAAGGAGTGCCAGAGAATGCATATTTCCAGTGTAACAAGACTGACATCATTATTAGGTTCTTGAACCATTATGAATTTGCTTTCTTTTTCTACCTTTTGCCTTCTTTAGTATTTCTCTTTCCCCTCTACCTCAGGATGCCCAAGTAATAGAGACTGTCTTTGTGTCATCTGCAAGCTTCCACAACACACTTAGCAGCACTGAAACTTGGACCTGAAAAACAATGGCCTTTAAAGGTTTTTAACCTACTTTGTGACATTGTTAATGTTAAAAAAAAAAAATGGAGACCAGGGATGCTTTGGCCAAAGGAAAAGCTGCTCATTGGTGTTATCTTTGTCAGTGAGATACAAGACAAAGATTATTAGCGTGCGAGTCTCTGTTTATTTTTACACAAACATATACACATTTTTTTATTTTTATTTAAATTATATATATATATTTCACATTATTATTATTTCACATTAGTCCCCGGGGGTCACCCACCACCTCCCTTTCCTGACAGCTTCCACTCGCCCCCCCTCCCCCAGTTGTGTACTTTAGTTTGGTGGTTACCTTGTGTTGACTTTTCCTCCTGACCTTTTGTTGTTTTTCATTTGCCCCTATATTAGTGAAACCATTTGGTTTCTGTCTTTTTCTTTCTGACTTGTTTCTGCTAACATGATTTCTTTTAGGACAATCCATGTTATCATAAATGCATCAAATTTGTCACTTTTAAGTGACGAGTAATATTCCATTGTACATATATATACCACATCTTTTTCATCCAGTCATCTGTCTTGGGACACTTGGATTATTTCCATGTTCTTGCAATTATAAATAGTGCCACAATAAACAAGAGCCCAGGACTGGATGGCTACACAAATGAATTCTACCAGATATTCAAAGATGAAATAACGCCTATATAAAACTTTTTTGAAAAATTGAGAAAGAAGGAAAACTGACAAACACATTCTACGAAGCAAACTGATCACACCCATACAAAAAGTCTGAAGACTGTTTTCCTGTTATAATCAACACAGATGACTTTGGGACTTAGAAAAAAATCAGACAAATCTTCTAAAATACTAAATTTTCTGTGTATTTGTAGCCCTTGATTTGTTAAATTTATTTTATAGTTTCCCTTTTCTTGCTTTATAGACTGTTCAGTGTCACTGACTAAATCATAAAGAGAAGTCCATTTGTATCAGAATAAGTCACAATTTACTGAAGTCAGCAGATGCTTACTGAAAGATTCAGAGTAAGTAATGATCTCCATATCCACATCAAATTATTATCTGGCTTGAAAAAATAACATTGCTTTTAATTATAAAATATCTTCATACACTCTGCAGGCTTCCAATTATTTTCTTATCAATGACTCATCGGAAAAACTATACAACCTATTAATCATCATTTTAGGACAAATTAGATTTTTATATTTTTCCCTTTTTCCTGATATCACTTTAAGTCCTATTCTTGAAGGTTTCTTTATCCTCATAAGTTTATATTTCTTTGCACATAGTTCTAACATGTTTTCTTAGAAAGTTACTATCACAAACTTCCAACAGACTCTGTTTGTTCAGGCAAGTGTCACCCTTCAGAGTCGACATTTTAAGGAAAATGAACTTACTGCAATGTGTGCTAACTCTAGTGACATAAAGAGCCCCCAAGTTGCTACTTTTGGTCATAGAACTTGAGTTGAAGAGAGGGAATTCTGATGATGAACAAGATGTTCAGAGGAAGGTAGAGCCAAAGAAAATGAAGATGAAAATGACCCCAAATTTGTACTTGACCAAAGGGACATAAAAATGTCAAGCTAGTGGGCAACACAGAAGGAAACCACAGTTGGGCACCAGTTTATATTATAAAAAAAGATAATGCAATAATGAGAGAAAGAAACTAGACTTAAATCCCTCATGACCAAACACATCCCTTTTGTTTTTTTTCACCTCTAATTGCTTCTTAGTGTCATAAGAACAACTATTTCATTCAAAACTTGAGTATCTCAGACATGAATCTGTACAAACTTCTGCATCTGTGTATTAGAAAAAAAATTGTGTTTCATTATAGAATTGCCCATAGGTTGACTTCTTTATCCTGATTTCTTGTTAGATTTCTAAAACTAGAAACAATATTTTCTTTGAATAAATGAAAATATAATTATCAACTTATTTTACCTCTGCAAACAAGATCCAAAGTAAAGAGTACCAAGTCATATTGTCAGTTTATTCTATTAATACAGCATAGAATTTAGCCTTGAAGGGGGAAAAAAATCACTAAATAGCAGGTCCCTTGGTGAGAGAATTCAGACCTGCTTAACCTTCTGAAATGCCTAAATAGTAAAATAAATACTTTTTTCTTTCATCTCAGTTGTTAATGTGCCCAAAGTTCAAATTTACGATAAAATGAACTTTTAATTCTGGCTGACTTCCTACCTTACTTCAGAATCATAACTGTTGTCTGATCCTTTCTCTTATTAGTTTTTAAAGCACAATAAACTTGTACTCATTCAAAATCTATTTGGTTTCCACCAACAGACTAATTTTTAGGTAATGATGACATCTCAGTGAACCCTGTTTCTGTTTCCAGGGACCATATGGACTTATGGAGTGTAGAAGCAGCAATGGGTGTTTCTAGAGATAACTGACTGAACAGGCAAAATGCGATAAGCATTATCATAGGAATAGAGGCAGAAGCTTTTTGAATAATATCATTTAATAATATCTAATATTAATTATTATTATTTAATAATGATTAACATTACTAAATACTTAAAGTGCCTACAAAAATGATTATGATATGACAGACACAGCTAGCACTGATGTGTCATTTAAACCTCCTATCATGCCAAAGGGGGTAGGTTGTTAACCCTATTTTATATATGAAAGACTAAGCTGTATGCCCAAAGTCACCCATCACTAAAGATGAAGGATTTAACACTTGAATCCAAATACTCTGATTCCAATGTCTTATACAATCTTCATAAGACTAAAGTGAGACTAAACAACAAGAAATTAGCCAAGGATGGGGATGGGAGCTATGGCAAGAACACAGAGATTGATGTGGAGGGAGAAAGTGGCAGAGAGAAGGTGACATTCATGGGACAACCTGCAGCAGAAAAGAGCTGAAGTGCTGAGTTCAGGTAGTTCAGCAAGAGGGAAGGTGGGCAGGTGGGACAGTGAGGCTCACATCTCTCAGGTCACTTGCTTAGGACCTGTGGCTTCAACCTCTCCAGGCTGTGGTGGGGAGTCCTGGCTCTAAGAAACACAGAAGACAAATCCATTTGCTAAGCACCAGACACCCTGTTTTTTGTTGAAATAGTGATTTTCCCAAAAAATCTCTTTTTTAAAACTTAAGAAGATAATACAGATGAGCCAGTGCTTTGTTTACAGATCAGAAAGCTAAGTCACAGCCTTGCCAAAGGTCCCCAGTTAGATCTGTGTTTATGTATTTAACATATGTGTTTATGTAACTGGGAGCATTTTTATTTTCTGATGTCTTTTCACTTTACTAGATAGCTACCTGCTTATAAAAGAAAATGCTAAATACTGAATTAAATACAATGTTAACTAACAAAACTGATTTTTCCATTCCTAGACTCTTTTATCAGCCCAGATGATAGCAGAATAAAATGTTTGAAGTTCAATTCTAAGAACAGCACTCCTTTATTTCTATGTAATCATAAAATAATTCAATTATGACCAATAAGAAACACCCACTCTTATACTGAAAAAGTCTGTTCTTTTCCATCTCATTTTATATGTTATACATATTCAGTAGAATTGAAATCGGGTAACCCGAAGGGACTTTTTGCCTTCACTTTAACACATACAGGCCTGCTTCTCTCTCCGAAGCAGGCTACAAGCAGTTCCTTTGTATCCCCAGCCTTTTTAACCAAAATACCAAATCAATGTAAGACTATCAGTGCAGACTAATTTATTTTTAACAAAGTGATTTCTAATTATCTTAATAACTACAAAAGAAACATGTAAGACTCAGAATACTTTAACATTGTCCAAAACCTTTCTCAAATTGTCCAAAGTCCTTTCCCAGATTGCCCAGAAATCCTGTCTCTCAGTCCTGATCATCTCACCAAAATCAGTCAGTCAGAGTTCCTCTTCACGAGTTTGAAGACATCTTTCTTTGGGGCTCTCCTTTGGTGTGCTCCAGCTCCTCCATGCCGTCCTCTTCTTGTCATTCAGGTAGAAACTTCATGGTACCGGACCCAGCAAAGTTCACTTTCTTTTCAGGCCTAACTTTTGCATGGCCTCTCGCAGACACAAGTTAAACTCAGCAAAACAAACTCCAGCACGGAGTTCAAATCTGCAGACTTTTTAACTGCATTTAGCACACATGCTGCCAGTCCAAGTCAGCCAAGGGTTGCAGGCCCTCGGTGGCCACATGGCCAAGCTCACATGGCTCACATTTTTACAAGATGGCCGATTCCCATCTCTCTTCCACTGAACCTCTCTCTCTATCCCATCTCCATATTGGAATCCTTCTCTTTATTTGCACACCCTTTATATACCCTGATTTCCCATCTTCCAGGAAATCTATTTCACCTTGACCATTTCACTTCTTTCTCCCCCTGCATCTCCCTGAAGGGAAATTCCAGCTAAGGTCATTCTCCCATTTTAGCATACCTGTCCTTGAAATCTGCAATCTTAAACAGGAGACAATGGGGGGGGGCACCCTATCAGAATCACTGAATTTGTGTGACTATAAAGCAGGTAAACATAAGTGTAAATACATATTATATTTATTATATTTGGACATTATATATATAAATATATAGGTGACTATAAGCAGATCAACATAATGTTTTCTTTCCCATCACATTAATAATATTCTATATTTTGTATCATAGCTTTGTTCACATTTGCTTTTATCAGAGAACACAAAGAGTGCTTCAGAAAAGAAGAAAAAGTGAGTCCATCAACAAGTGTGCTAATCTATTATTCCATATTTTCCTTCTGATAGCCTTCATCTATCAACGGAGTCACCATTTAACTCTTGTGATAGTTACCATTCATCTTATCTCTACAAATTTCCTTCATACAAAAAAAGTGCATTTGCTTTGTAGATACAACCTGTTTTGAATGGAAAGTTTAAAAATGATGTAGTGTGTTCTTATACAACATTTGCAAAGTATATCAACAAGACATCATGTATATATGAATCTACATATAATTTTAGGATGCATTTCGTAGTTATTACTACCTAAAATGGGTGTTTTCAAATTTCACCTCTTCCCGATAACAGAGGATTGAAAGGGCTCCAGCTGAGGCACCCTCACCAGGCTGCATTTCCTTTAGCAACCTGTGCTGCTCTGAAAAACAAGCCCTGATGAATGTGAAAAGCCCTGGGTTCTTGGGCTTCAAGGGACCAAGGCCCCAGACGCCTGCAGGCATTCTGACTCCAAAAGCAAAAGACCCACCTTGATCTTCTTGACCATCTGAACACAGACCCCAGGGGTAAACTCTCCCTGCACAAAGTTCAGCAACTATAGATCTTGGTTAGTTTTCAATATGTACCGCCTGTACGCATGCGCAGTTACTGAATAATTGTGCGTCTCTATGCGGGGCATATTGGAATCACGGCGCCCTCACTTCCTAGGGGGAGAGGGTAAAGCATCAAGTTCTTCCTACTCACTAATCATGGCCGGCTAGCCTCTAGGGTGCTCAGTCATTATTTCTAAGTAGCCACTCACATGATGAAACACTGCTTGCTGCCTATTTGAAAACTTCATGGGTGAGAGAAGTTTGAGGCATACCACATGTAAGAAAATACACATAATCAATTTTAAAAACTCACGCACAAAAAGCCCTTATGTAGTTCATATTACAAAAGCTTTGTGTGTATCAGATTTGAGAGATAAGAGAAATGAAATTCATGAAACAGTTTTTTTTTTTTTTTAAATATCATAGAAAGCTGGAGGTCAGAGAGTTGAAACCTGAAATAGTTAAACTTGCAAAGACTCATTCATTACTTTTCAGAAAGAAAATCTTCTTAAAGCTAAAACATTAAATTCTTGGTTTTAGTCCAAAGGTTCTGTTCAGTTGTTTTGAAGTTACAGGGAAAAAAATGTACTTTTCCTATCGTACCCATTGACATTTTTAAACAAAAATAATTCAAAGATATTTAAACAGTACAACTTCAAATGTCTGTTGTTAATCCACCGTGGGGAAGAATCTGTAGGAGAAAAAAAAAATTTTTTTTGAAAAAATAAACTTGGAGTTTGATTGTCCTTTCAAACACCGAATCAAGCTAAAATCCTTCTAGGTTTATGATTTTGCTATCACAGTTGGGTCTATTTTAAACTAAAAGAGAGTTCAGATTCCTGTATCACCTCTTCTACAAGAAATTTTAAGATAAAAATTTGAAAACTATTATATGGATTTAGAACCACAGGACAAAATAACTGCATATTAGAAAGTTCTATTTCACAAATACATACTAAATTATCCTAATTATCTTATGATTTCAGATTCTTCTTGGTGAGCACGCAAATGAGACCTTTTCTGTCAAATGTGACCTTTCTGTCATATTTTTGTGAAGGATTTTTTTATGATTTTAAATTTTATAATTTAAACCCAAGTTCTATTTTTAAGTGGTCAAAAATGAATAATTTGATTTAAATGAATGAATGATGATGAAGGAGCACAGAGATAAAAGCTTACAGATAGTCAGTGATAACAGATCTAGGATTCTTTAGCCTCTTTTAACAAGTGTGGAAAATCCATGGCTTGCATTTTGGGTGAGATATTTTATCTCCTGTCATTTTAGTTTCCTTATCTGTAAAATGGGGGTGATAGTGAGATTTTTGTAAGAAAAGAAGAGATACGTGCCACACAACATAGATAACAGCACTTAGCATGGCATGGAAAATGAAAAATGACTAAAATCAAAAGCAGACTTGAGAGAAACTTTCCCAGCCCTGATGTCCAGCCTCATCTCATGCCAGGTATAGAGTCAGGATGACTTGACCACAACCTACATCACCTGCTTCTGCCTATCAGGGATCGCCAGCTACTTGGTTTCTGGGTAGCAACCAGCTTCTGCTTTATCAGGAAAGGCTATGAAAACCCCACTCCCCTGATAGTCAGGGCTTAGTCCTAGAGGGAGTTATCCCATTGAGCCCATCAATGAAACGTAATAAACATGCCTCCCTCTCCACCTCTCTTGAGTGCTGCCTTATGCCATTTCAAGCACATGTGTAACTATTAGTAGAATATTGGACCCAAGTATTGTTTCATTAAATGTTTATTTCAGGTATCTCTATGGAGTGTATGTGTATTACAGACTAGCTCACAAAGTAAACTGCATTCGTAATTCCTTAAAAAGAAAACCACTACTTGCTATATCTATTCTTCTTAATCCAACATCTCTATTTTTGGGTTCACAAAGTGCCTAAAAGGATTGTCTTGAGCATAAGACAGTTCAAAATATCACCAGTGCATTGTCATTGATTGAACACACTTTCTATACCCAAACAGATGTCCTGGTTGTCTGGCAAGAACCTGTAATATATTGAAAAACCACTAATTGTAAGGCACAGTGCTATCTGTCCTTCTGTCTGCCTGTCTGTCTGTGTGTATATTTAATATTCAGAAGTACCTCAATCAGTATTGACTATTATCTCCTTTTTATAAGGAGG
The DNA here is from genome assembly GCA_004024945.1 of Uropsilus gracilis. Taxonomy (NCBI): domain Eukaryota; kingdom Metazoa; phylum Chordata; class Mammalia; order Eulipotyphla; family Talpidae; genus Uropsilus; species Uropsilus gracilis. The sequence continues at coordinate 50,554 of PVHY01003513.1, read as the reverse complement.
AGACAGGCTTCATGAAGGAAACCCAAACTGATTAGCTTCCAGACAGGTTCTCTTCTCAGGCTGGCTTTTCCCCAATGACCCTAGGATTCTAACTGTAACATGGTTTAGCTAAAGATGGATCTCTGGATAGTGCTTCCCAATCAAAGGTTTTCAAACATGGAATCATGGGAATGAGGGGAAGAGCACACCAAACAAAAGAAATGGCACATCGATGGGGAAAACACTTCTCTCTTGGAGCAAACTGGGTCTCTCAGTGACTGGTTCAGTCATAACACAATCTGGCCTTTTGAAGAGACAGAATTGTATAAATACAGTACAGGAAGTTCAAAAGCAATATTTTAGAAACCACATTCTTTTCTCCAGAACAGACAGCACAGAAGGTTCTATTTCCCACATTAAGATGCTCTGTCCTCTCCTTGGAACACAGAAAGACATTTACTAAGAAGTCTGAGCAACCAGGAACATGAACCCTGATGCTTTCTGCTGTGTTCACAGCACAGGGATTCAGTGGTGGCCATGGATTCTGAAACAGCCCGTTGAGATTGCTTTGCTCTTTCTTTGCTCACACTCAGCCAACATGAATCACTTTGACTAAGTATGGCCCTGCTTTGCTTTTGGACATTATTAATAGTTGGCTCAGTGAAGTTGACCACAATAAGAGCTTTCTCTAGCCAGAGAGAGAGCCTAGCAAGCCCTTGTGAATGTCAGCGTTAAGCTTGGGCTGGATTCGGATCCAAATTTTAAAATATAGTAAACACTCTCAAAGACATTCAAGGGGCCGGTTACTAAAGCCCATCGTAACAGGGCAATTTGTGAAACTCCAACTGGAACTTAAACTCTGAATGCATCTTAAGAGACCATGTTATATTCTGCAATTGCTTAGTAAGACTTCCACTATACAGAGTGAAGAATAGATTCTTCTATTATGGATGTTTTGTTCACTTGCAGCTACTCAGTTCCGAACAAACTTATAAGATGGTCTCAAAAATGCTGTTTTTCAAAATGTATCCCTAGATAACATGTGCTCAGCAAAAAAGAGGTTCTCAAGAGACTTTCGGTGGTTTTGGGAGCATGACCAAAAGGGATATTTCAGGACAAGCACTGTGGCTCATGCCTGTAAGCTTCAGCCTAGGAAGCCATGGCCGGGGCCAGGGATCAAGGTTCGAGTCCTGCCTGGGGCCCGTAGCAAGACCTAGTCCCAAAAAAATAGCTGGGCATGGTGGTGCACGCCTGTAATCCCAGCTACCTGGGAAGCTGAGGCTGGAGTACCACAGGCAATGGGAATCTGCAGTTCCACGGGCAAAAATAGTTAGGCATAGTCTCAAAAAAAGAAAAAAGAAAAGGGCATATTTCATTTGGGACAAGTGTAGCCCAGCCACGGAAACAAAGCTGCAAAAGGCTGGTTTGGGAAATTTAAATATGCCAATGTCTCTTGAACTAACCTTCTTTCTTAAAAGCAACACTTTGGAGTGGAATTCCAATCAAATTGGTCAAACTACTAGTATTTAGAGTAGAAGAAACTTCTTAAATTATTTAGTATTTTTCTGGAACAGGGCAAGTTTTTATTTCTTTTAAAATTTTTGAAGGGATTTCCTAGAATTGCCTTTAATATTTTTTTCTCCCATTTATGTTTTAATTTATTTTTTTCATTATACCTATTGAGGTAACACTGATCTACTTTAGGGCTACAGGTTCACACCTCTACAAATGTACATTATCACTCCCCACTCACTAACAAAACCCCAAGTACCATAGTCCATTGAGAACAGGGCAATCATTTAGTGTAGAACCCAGAGTTTGATTTCACAGGAATCCAGGAAAAAGGGATCATTTATTTTTCATGATAAACTTTTAGGCTGTGATTACTTGCCTAGAATTTCCATTCCCATTAGCTCAGATTTTGTTACACATATTTAAAACAGGGAGGCCTGTTTTATCATATTTTATCTTCCTAAGTGTAGAATGTAAGTCATAACTATCACAGCTAAAATATAATAATATTTTCATACTGTGTTTTATCAGCTCATCTCAAAATCATTTCTATTGAAATAGCTTTTGTGGTGACACTTTAAAAATTAACATGTCTTTATCTTTCATCTTTCATATTTTTATAGTATAGTTTATGTTTGCCTGTGTATTCAGGGCTCATGGGAAAAAAATAGAGAACATAGACAAAATAAAGGTGAAACAGAATACATATAACACTCCTGCATTAAAAAAAACTAGTATCTTAAAGAAAAACATGTACATGACTATCTGAATTGAGAGCTTTTTACTGAAACACCATCTGACTTGAAAGATGTTGGCAGTAAATTACTGTGATTCAGTTCTAGCAGGCATTTTGGGGGGAATGAAATTAGTGAAACTGTTGCTTCTGGGAAAGCAATTTCACTATCTCATTATAAAGATATAATTTGAGTTATCAAATGAATATTAGAATTTTGGGATACTTGTATCTAACATCATCCTCTTTATGATTTCCTAATATTTAACATTTCCATAGACTTGGTGAGAATATTAACCAGTGTGATTTTTTGACGTGGGATAATAAAAAAGCACCAGTATTTAAAACATATATATAACTCAATTCAAAGTACAACACAGACAACGGGATTGTAGGCTAGGAAAAGTTCATCAGGTTTTCAGATTTCACATTGTAGCTAATCTTCAAGAAACCAGCAGTGGGGTAAGTTTTAGTCACATCAAAGAAGCATGGTGACCCTTCCCCGATGCAACTACAAGTCAGAGGCCAAATTTTCATAAACAACATGAAGCAACAGACTGCAGAGGTAGATGTGAGACTCCAGCAGTCTTCAACTGAACTCGATATTATGGATGATTGAAAAAATATAAAATAATGCTGCTCCTATCACTGATCTATTTTGATTTTGGAAAACATAGGGTTTTTTTTTTTTTAGACAAAAACATGTTGTTTATGGTAATGTATAAAGGATTTATTGTGTCCATTTAAATGAATTCATACAAGAATAGCATAGCAAATTCTTAATTTTTTCCAGCTCTATGCCTGCCTGTGTCTACATAAGTATCCTTTCCCTTTTCTTATATAATGAACCTGCTTTTTTGGATATAAAAAATAAATTTCTCAATTTCCATTTCTTACGCAACAAATATAAATAGATCTGACCCTGACAAGCAAGACCTCTATTTTCCTTATCCCTGTCACATCTGTTGGATTTTTTCTACATATGCTCAATAGAATAGCCTTCACCTCACTTCTTCCAGTTACTGCTGCTCACCTCCCCTTCAAAACCAGGCATCGTCCTCTCTGAATGTCTAGGCAATATGACACTGTCACAGTCCTCCTCCAACCCCACACTCAGTCAGCTTTGACAAGCCATCACCTGCCTTGCTGCTGGGATGTCTGGTGTCACTCAAGGTCAGTCCAAGGACTTCTTGTCTCATTCTTTCCTCTCCCAGTCAATCAGCCATCCTTACACTGATACAAAACTCCACTCATATTTACTTTTCTATTGTATTTCATTTTATGGACAGTCATTTTTCTTCTCTCTTTTTTCCATTTCTTTATAAATATTTATATTTTCATAACTGGTCAAAGATTAGCATGCTTCTTCCATCTTCTCCATGGATCTATGAGCCAGAATATGGTGTTAGATAGGAGAAAGGTGAACTAGATCTAAAGTTCTGCCAATTATGTTCCATTTCTGCCAGGTTTTAGTGACTGAACCGGAGTTTGGGAAGGACAGGTCTTTTTGATTTATAAAAGACTTAACTGCTGCTAGTGGGAACTGGGTGCATAAGTGAATTAAAACACAGTCTGCTATGAAGGCCTATACTTCCCTTCTAGAAATTTATAAGTCTCAATTATCAGTATCATAAATCATCTAAGCAGTTATATCAACTACACCAAATTATACAGATTCTGAAAAGGGTCCTCATGGTTAGAATAGTTCCTGAGAAATTTAACTTCTTAGATCTGACTTAGACTAAAAGCTTGTTTATTCAATCTTGCTTCACAAACAATTTCTTTATTCTCAGGTTTCCTGGGATTTTACTGCATCAGATTGCACTTCTAACTTCCCATTTGAACCAGATGCTACTATCAAACCCTATGTTCACTGGAGCCATTTTCAATAGCCAAGTTAAGGAAACAACCTAGGTGCCCAAGAACAGATTAGTGGACTAGGAGGATGTGATGTATAAACACAATGGAATACAACTCAGCTGAAAAACCATTATCCCCACAGTTTTCCAAGCTGAGAAACACTGATCCCTTGGTTGGGTTTGTTCTAATAAGTCTAGCAAAACATGCTGTAGACTTTGGGAATTTTCTTGAATGAATAGTCCCACAATAATGCCTTTTAGCTATGGAGGTTATCAGAAGCCTTTCTTCTCTAATCAACATGCATGATTAGCTTACTTTTAGAAATGCAGTAACCTTTATCTTCCAGTCACTAGTCCTATCTCACAGAAGAGGTTTGCATACTGCTTGTCTATTTCCAGCAGCACTTCCACATCTGCTTCCTCATAAATAGTTAGATGTTTTGTTCTTAATAGATCTTTAACGCTATTCTTCCTGTTGAAAGAAGGTCACAAACAATTCATGATTTTAGCACAGCTCCTCTAGTCTGCATGTGCAGGTGTTCATTAATGCAATTGTGTGTGTATATGGGAAAATTGGTTTTAATATATTTATGTGTGAACACATAAAATGAATGTAGTTTGTTCTACTACCTATACATTGCGCGAATTTCTCCCTTTTTAAATTCTCATCCTGCTACTGTCCATGAAATATCAGTTCTTTTTCTGTTCCACCCAAATGCTCCCAGGAACTCTCCAAATCCTACCCTTCTAAGTTTTTCACACTCTTCCAGAATCAATATAAAAGCTAACTACTTGTGTGATCTGACCTCTTTGAGCTTTGATGTATTAAATGTTAAAATAGTTATTAACATGGCCAATATCACATGCATTTGCTCTGAGGTTCAAATAAATTAATTTTCATGAAAAGAGCTATGCAAATAAAAGCCCACTAGAAAAAGTAAAAGTGAATCCATGGTTCCTCTAGAATTTGATGTCAGCTATTTCAACCTAACTTTTTCTATTTAGAACGCATCTCCTTCTTGAGTTGTCTAGGGTTGAGTTAGTGTCTGGGATTGAGCTGACTTTTTAAATTATTATTATTGAGTTCTCTAACAGAGCAGCAAGAGGCAGCAACAGATTTCAGGATTCATCCATTGGGCCATGAGAAAATGACAGCAGACCACCAACGGACTTCACATTGAGTCCAAACAGCTCTCAGATGGAAACAATGACTTTAGTCATTAACAACCCGATTAAACAGAAACCACTGACCCAGAGGTGAAAGACTCCATAACCCATTCCTTACTCTTAAACCTGGAGTAACCTACCCTTTTCCCTTGCTTAATGACTTGACTCATTAATGAAATGCCCAAGTTAACTGCAGTTTGTGCTTATGCACACACATACACACACACACACACACAACATGTAAAATAGAACATATTTTGACTTCAATTGTTCACTCTCCACATTTTCTTGCAGATAACCTAGGGGTATCTGTGGTTCTGCTTAAGTTAGACCTATCACACAGGGAAATAACTGGAACACTGAAAGGATGTTTAAAAAGATCAGAAGAGATTATATTATAAAATAATATTTATACTGCTCGTATATAACCTCACAGTCCTAAAATGATTAGGGCCATGTTTCGGGTTTCAGAGCCCTTTTTCTGGCAGGCATGAGTGATGGCGTCGCTAAGGGCTTCGTGGCTGCTGAAAGACTACCAACCAGCGATCAGCCTGTGAACTGATAGGGTCTTTTTTTCCCTTCCTCTCTCCACATGGGTGTGATCAAAAACATGGTAAGAACTATATTATTTTGCTGTCTAACACTAAGGAGAATCTACTCCTGTGAAGTGATTACCTCTGATGTTTCTGGACAATCTAAAGATACATTACATTTTCCTAATAATTCCTACCTTCTTTTTGATATGATGTTTTAGAAGAACAGCTTGCACTTATAATCAGTACAATTTATCACCTATCCCCAAAGTACCCTGCCGTTGAAATGCCTGACATATATATTGGGTGTCATGGATTTAGCAAAAATTGAATTATAAATTGCCCTGCCAGTTTCTGCCTCTGGAAATAATGAAAAAGTAAGCTAAAGAAATGTTCTCCTGAAGGATTTACTTTTTAAACGACGATGAAGAAAGAACTAAGCAACATCCAATGCCAAAACAATGTCTCTCTGAGCACAGATTATTTGAGCAACTAAGAAAATTGAACAATAGCACGAAGAAAAAGTGTAAATTCTACTTCCAAGAAAAGAAAGCGGTTGTGACGATGTGTTCATTTTGAACAATTGAAGGATCGAATGTCTAACACTCTCAGGGGTCTCTGAAAATCTAATAAAATGTCAAGCAAAACCCTTCCTGGGATTTATAAATGTTTCATTCTTATAAATGAAATGATGGTCTGTTGCAACTAAATACTTATTTTATTAATTAACAGTTAAATATATTTATTGCTCTCTATCACTGAGTGTATTTGAACTTTGTATAATACACTTATGAACAATTTCATATGTGTTTTTATTATAAGTTCATTTTTAAAAACTTGCAATGCAAAAGTTTATAGATAAAAGATGAAGCCTATGTTTCCAAATGTGTTTTCTAGCATTTTTCCTCTATATACGTTTTAAACAAAATAATGTGTACACCCTTAAGCATTTTTTATTTCCTTTTCTACCTCATTATAAGTCACTATACTAGATAATCTTTAAAAATAAAATTTTAATTAGCCATAAAGTACACTGCCAACAAAAGTATATCTACTGAAATATTTCTCTATTTTTGAACACAATGTTTTTCTAAATTTTGGTGAAAAGTAACAATGAAATCTCTGTATTTGTACCCAATCTATGTTTCATCTCCATTTGTTTAGAATAGAATAACTGGATGAAGATATCTAAAACCTTTGAGGTGGCTTGATAATATTTCTTATTAGTCTTCCTATGAAGATTTTTGTCACCATCCCTGGAACCAGCAGCCAGTAAGTCTGCCAGTCACAGAAAACTCTATTAGGTTTAAATATGCTAAATCTTTGTCCTTTTGATATAGGTGAAATGCTTATCTTCCTTAAGTGGAATGTTTTGGTAACATACTTCAGGTTTCTTTTTCATATATTTATTAGCCAGTAAACTGTTAGTAGTCTTTTCTCTTAATAAGACTGGTAATTTTTTTAATCTTTCTTTTGGTTAAATTGAGTATGATAATGATTTTCTTCCTCTTGCTCATATCTTACAATGAATGGCATAATTGATTACATGAAGAATTTTCTCTGTATTATACATTTATCATTTTTAAGAACATAGCTCTGATGTTTTGAAAGATGATGCATCATCATTGTTCAAGTATGGTAGTTAAAATATTTTGTAATATCTATTATAAGTATGCAATGATTTTGCAAAGCATTGCCATTTAGGAATATATTTCAGTCACATCCATGTGAAGGAAAAGATCTCAGTTTCACTGATACATTTCAGTTATTAACATATTTTGCAAAATTATCCTCTAGTATGTTCTCTGACACTGGCCTCACTAATGTACTTACTTTGAAGTCTCCATCATGCTACCTTGGAAAGTTCCAGAAGCATACAACAAACACAGTATGTGCTGATCCTGATTCTGTGGCCTTTACATGATGAGTTGCACATAATCTTGACAATGCAAAGTGCCTCCCAGTCATATTAATCTCCAAATAAAATCAAAGAGAAATGATTTTCTCATCCATTTGCATTCTCTGTGCAAAAAAAAAAAAAAACAATCCAAATGCAAAAGATGAAAATAAGAAATTAGGAATGTAGTGATAGTTTCTGAACAGAAAAAACAAAACAAAACAATACCACAAAGCCTTAGAAATAGGTAGTCTGTAGTTTTGGGTTCTGTCCAAATAATTGTGATATTTATCTACTGGACATTCTCTCTGTTCTGTATTTATTTGTTGAGTGATTTTGAGCAAATTGCTTCACTTTGACCTGAAACTTGTTTTTTTTATGCCCTTGTGATGTGAGAGTCATGTGTCTACACAATCCAAAAGCAGTTCTCCATACATATTAACTGCTTAATAAATGGTGGCTCCTACTGCTGTTCCCAGGACCATAATTTCTGCCATGGTTACAAATACTGCTATTTATATTTGAATCCCTTAACTTATTTGAATTGTTGTTCACTTGGCCATTTAAAAACATGCCTTTAATTTACATAGACTCTTAACCTTTCATAGACTTTTCCGCAAATCTTTACAAAAATCCTGTGGAATAAAGAGAAATATTACTATCTCAGTTTTGTAGACATAGAAACTGAGTTCAGAGATAGTAAGTAGCATAGCCATACTGCAGTTTTTTTTTTTTTAATTTAACATGACACTAACTCCCTATCACTTTGAATTGTCTATGCCATCTCATTTGGAAGACACATATGACAAAGATAACCAAACAGGGTCAAAACTAAAATGCCAGTGAGCAATATCAATGAAGTGTAGGGGGTGGAAGCATCATTATGAGAAGTCTGTCATTCCTAAAGCTTAACTGGAGACATCTGTCATCATGGAATCCAGATGCCTTTTAGATAATTGGCTCTTCCTCAAAGCTCATGATGATATGCCCCTATATTTCCTCATATTCCTATTTTCTCATAAACATAACCAGCCTGTCACTGAGTCAGATAATTCATATCTGTTTCAAAACTTCCTTCAAAATGTATCTTCAATACAGGATTTAACCCCAACTTCAATGTTTTGAAAATATTGCTTCAATTGGCAATCATAAGCGGGTGGAAACACAAAGATGGGTTTCTTGACTTTATTTTTGATATTTAATCTTTATCCATGGTTGGAGAAATCAGTTGAGCTTGGCAATGCACAGATGGCAACTCTGCTTCTAATGTTACCCTGGTCACTTTCCTCCCACCCTCCCAGAGGGTGATATTTTATTCCAGAGAATTATGAATCGGGTAAAGGCACATCGCAGAGACAGTACAGGTCATAAATCTACTAACTCTTTTCTTCTGGGTTTATGTGTGGCATGACAGACAAGGAATTCAGACCTGTGTAATAAAAGTAGCCAATATATCCTTGCTAATGGTGGACTTGCTGCCACTGGAATTACTGTCCTAACTAAATGCTATAAAAACTCTGTTAGACTTCATTTTATTCTGGCTGACTTCCTGACTTTCCAAAATAGTGATAGAAGTCAAGACCCAAAAGGGAAAATAGAGCCAAAAAAGAAGGAGGATGTATGTCACATTGACATAAAACAGATCACCTAAACCCACCGTCACTTAAACCCTGGACAGTAAAGGCAGAAAATAGTACCATCAAATTTTAGAGAATAGATTCTACTTCAAATACTCAGAGATGTGAGATGCAGTCTATCTATTTATACTATTTTAGCCCGTAAACTTTACATCTGCAAACACATAACAACTGAAATTCCCTTTGGTGTTGGTAAATATAATCTCACTTGAATTTAACATCTAAAATCATGACACTGAATTGTAGATTTGCATTTTCTTCTCCCTTTCAGTGTCCGGAGCTTAGCAAGGAGCAGAAACTTTAAATCAGATTCGGTTTTCTAATAGCACCATTGCAAATGAAGTAAAATACAGTAAAATCAAAACACAATAATAAGTTCATAGAAAAGAATTCCACACTCCATAATCAAACATCATACCCTCATGCTACTTGCTGCTTATGATTTTAAATGAAGACATTCTAGTGGTCACATTAACAGAAAGAATTTGAAAGCTGCATCTATTTGTGAAGACAGAAGTTTTATCTTTAACATCAAAAATTGACCAAAATAAATTTATTTGACCTTGTAGGATAGTGCTTTACTCTAGGAGATATTTTAAAGATAGAAATAGCAAACGTAATTTTAATTGCCTAGTGCCTGATGGCTTGGTAAATGTGTGGGAATGTCTTGTGCATATAAATCCATAGTCAGCAAAGATATTGATCTCTTAAGAAGTAATATGGACTGTGCAAACAGAAAATAAAGCTATCTACTGTGACTCTTGCTAGGTATGTAGCAGAGGAATTGGAAGCATCGGCTTTTAATTCAGACCCACAAATTCTAATGTTCCCTAGATTCCTTCATCCTCCTTGGTATCTATAACTGACTCCCCACTCTCCCCCCATACCTTGAAATACTAGAATTCTTCTGAGTTTGGTATATATGCTTTGCCTTTCTGTGTTTCTCAAATATACATGATATAAGAGTCATCTAGATTACTTATTAGAAACACAGGCGAAGCACTTACCCAGTCTTGGAAAGTCTTACTTTTTAGGCCTAGGGTAGAGTTTAGGCATATGTATTTTAACTAAGTGCCCAGTAGTTAGGTCTTCAAATTCAAGAAGTCATGCCATCTTGCCTATTTCTCTGGTTTTAATAACCATCTATATACAGGGATGTCTAAATTTATAGGCACAATGCAGACATATCTTATATAGCGAGCGCTCTGCTTAATATCATCATGTAGATGCCTTACCAACATCTTAAACTAAACATGTCCAAAATGAATCTCTTGATCATCTACACAACATTTACTCCTCTATCAGTCTTTATTTTCTCTATAAATGACATGAAAATCCATGTAGTTGCTCAACCTAAAACCTGTTAGCAATTATTGACACCCCTCTCCCCCTTTACTCCTACATGCAAACCACTGCCAAGATCCATGGATCAGACCGCCAAAACATGTTGAACCCATCCACTCTCATCTTTCACATCTTCACTGCCACCTTCCTAGAAATAACTCAGTAATGACTTTCCTGAAGTATGTGAAAATTCCTTAACACTTCTCCCCCATTCTACTCTTGCACTTCTCCTATTCAATTTTCATGTAGTAGTCAGATGATATGCTTAAAATGTAACTTGAATCACTCCTCCTTCAAAAATCATTAAGGATACTCTAGGACTAGGATAAATCCCCAGGTCCCACCCAACCTTGCTTTTTAGCCCTCTACCTTCCACTGAAAATGGGATTACTCTCTGGGCTCATTGCACCACTGACTCTCTTACAATCCTGGTAATTTTCCAGGTCCATTGAAATGTCATTGTCATAAACATTGTCTTCCTGGTGACCATCACCCCAAATTGTTATGTCACACTTAGAGTCTCTTGCATGTTTTTATTTCCCACCTTAGTGTTTGTTATTCCTTTTTTTTTTTTTTTTTTTTTTTAGCCTGGTAATTTTCTGAATACCTGCTTCTTTCACTAAGCTGCACACCCATGAGAGCAAGTTTTACACAGCACTCTCTCCCCAGTGCTTAGCGGTTTGGGTACATACTTGGTTCTCAATAAATGCCTTCTGACCGATGACTGATGAATGAATGTTAGGCACTGAAGACACATCAACAAACTAAAAAATAATCCCTGCTTTTGTTACATTAATGAAAGACATTAATGAAAGAGCTTTTTGGATGATTTGTGAAAATCAGGAAAAAAGGGGGGTATTTTGAAAAATCTTAACCAATATGGCAACTTAATTTTTACCATTTCATTTGTGTTTTATACCAGTGCCCATGACTGGTTATGACAGAATTGTGCTTTTTTTCACTATTTTAAAGCCTATAACTTCAAAACTCAAGTGAATGTAGAATGTGAAATTTGTAATTTTATCCTCAATAGTTCCATGTGGGTGACTGACCAAACAACCGAAAGACATTTTTCAAATGAGGAGGAGTGAGGTTCAGCCAAGAAGTCACAACTCTGTGTCCTTTGCGTGTCACCTACTGAAAATCCAGGGCAAGAAGGAGCAAAGGGAACAGTGTGTACGCACAGCAACAACTGCCACAGGGACAAAATTGGTAGCAGAACATTGGAAACAGGATTCACAGAGGCCCTCACACAAAGTGGTGGACCTGTAAGGAAAAATATGATTCTTTATTCTACAAGAAAGAAAACAAGAAAAATTTGAATAAAGGATGCAGCAAAAGAAATGAAACAACAAACAAGATGTCCAGAGCAAAGATCCTACTCTGAATTTGTCATTTGTTTGTATTTCCTCTGTTGCCTTCAAAATTTTTCTAGGTACATCCTTTTTGCAAGGAATTAGGAATCAGCAAAATCATGATGAAACTATTTTCTTTAAATAAACTAATTCAATTTAGCCCCACACAAACTCTTTAAATTTGACCATTGTTTTAAATTATTATTTAAATATTCCCATTATTCTGTAATCATGTTAGAGCGTATGTTCTAACACTTGCCCTGTTTTGTTTTAATCATGAAATTCTCTTCAATCAATGGAAAATAGTTCTTATAAGGATTAATTTTTCTCCAGACCCTGTCATCTTAATTCTTTCTTTTTCCCCATGAAATGATCTGCTTTAACAAATGAGATACTATTTGCCAGTGTTTAAACAAGGTTAATATTTCTAAAAATGTTAACAAGTCTTTGGAGAGAAATCTGACCATAAAAACTTTGAGATCCTTCACCAAGTAGCATGAATAACATCACTACAATAAACAATAGTTCAATGACTACATCCAGTTAACTTCAAGAGCCACTGGAAAGCTTTCATCTTTATCCTATTCCTTTGTCCCATGTTGACTGAAAAGGGAAACATATCTTAACATAATATTTTTATGCCTCCCATTCAGTATAGCACTAACTTTCAGATAAGTAAGGATGACTGTTTTGTCCCAGGAAGGGTTCTCTAACCTGGCAGATCCTACCCAGAGCATATTCCCTTCCAAGCTCTTACTTTAGGAGCTTTTCACAGTTTACTCTCTTTGGCACTAGGAAAAAAAATACTGCTTAAATCATTGCTACCATTCAGCAATGATCTCAGCAATGCTGAGAGTAAAATATTCCCAATTCCCAGATAATTAAGAAGTGCAATCAATGACTAAGAGTTGCCAAAATATAGTAGCCCCAAAACAGTGCACCTTGTAATTCATTAGCGATGATATCAATGCATTTAGGAGTGTGGATGATTCAGAAAAGATTAAAATAAATGCCCTTCAAATAAATAAATAAATAAATAAACATATTAAAATAAAATGTCCTTCAATGATAAGATCTTAGGATAAAACACAAAACCAAAACCAAAGTCAAGAAAAGCCAGAGCCCTAGACTGTCCTTAGGAGACAACCCCAAAGTAGTTTTAAAAGTGCTTTTGTAGTATACAGGTAATCACTTCTGTGTTCACAGGTGATTCTTCCATGGATCAACCACTACAGGATGAAAATACATACTGGGTAAGTCAGACTTAAGATGCTGTGTCTAAACAAAAAAAAATGTATAGACTTTTCATTCTTGTTATTATTTACTAATACATAAAACATAACATACAGTATAACAATACATAGAATTTACATTGCATTGGGTATTTTAAGTAAGCTAGAGATGACTGAGAGTATGTGTGTCAATGGGCATTGGATACAGGCAAATGCTACACTATTTAAAAATACACACTTGACTTGGGTATCCTTGATTTTTTACCCAAAAGGAGTTCCAGAACCAATCCCTTGCAGATACCAAGTAGGCCTGTACATCATTCGTGCATGTTGGATGTCTTTAGGTGATTGTATTAATGGTTGTTTTTTCTTTAAATTTTTGTTTTTGCCCCAGTGTTTTTACAATGATCATATTTCACCGTTAGAAAATAAAATAATAAGCCCTAATAGACATTTTCTTTAAATTTAAAACTTCCTTGTGTTGAATATCATAACATAGAGTAACATAATGATATCACTGCAATAGTACAACTGCTTCAGAAATTACATTAAAGTCTTAGGGAAGTGAGAATAAGCCCCACTACCTAGAATAAGAAAGAAATACTAGAGAGATGTACTACATGTATGTAGTATGTAGTATGATGTACTACATGTATGTATGTAGTACAATATGTACTACAGCACATTTTGGTAACTTGCCCAAGATAATATTAAACAATTCTAGAAAATGATGCTAGTTTAGTAAGATAACTGTCAGTATTAAATGTGACAGATTAATATTTATTGAACAAATAATTAGAATTAGATATTTATGCATTACTTTTAATTTCCTCGTATCTCATGAACTACATGATTTCCAAATATGAAACCCCAAGCCATCACTGTCTATTCTTCCTACCTTCACTGGGACTTTCTCCCTTTCTTTTCTTCCTACTTTCACTCAAGCATAAGTTGCACCACACTAGACCAAATCTACACCAAAATCTGCTACCTTCCTGAAGAGCTTTTCCTTTTCCTCTGGAAGCCACATTTTCAAACCAGTTGTGTTAAAACTCATCTGACTTCCTTTGCTACACACTAAAGTGTAGTTCCCTCACATTCCTTCCATTTTGCTGTAAATGCTAACAGTTCATTCTTCCTTATAGCTATATAGTATTTCATTATGTGACAATGCCACATATTCTTAATTGAATTCTCTCAGTGTCCATGTTCCAACTATTATGAGTAAAACTATAAACATTGTAGAGCATATACTTTTTTAAGTATTTTTTTTTCATGTTCTTTGGAGAGATTGCTGGGTCAAATGATATCCCAGCGTTAGATTCTTAAAGATCAATTCAATCTTTTTCCAAGTTGTTTGCACTGGTTTACATTCCCACCAACAATGTATTTGAGTTCTTCTTTCTCCTCTTCTCCAACACTTGTTGTGGGAATCTTCTTAATATGTGCCACAGGCATAAGAGAATAAATCCTGTTAGTTTTGACCTACAGTTCTCTTACCAAAAGTGATGTTGAATACGTTTCCTTTTATCTGTTGGTCTCTGGATATCGTCTTTAAAATATATGTGTGTGTATATCTGCTGACCATTTCTTAATTTATGCTAAATTAAGTTTTTTACATATTTTGTATATCAAAATGTCAGTTCTGTGATGTGTTAATATTTCTCCCACCAGTAGGACTTTTTAAATTTATATTTACTTATATTTCCCTTTATTAAGTGTAAGAAGTTTTCATTTGTGGTAATCCCAGTTGTTTTCTTTTGCTTTTATTTCCTTTGCTATAGATTCAAGTTTCCAAAAATATCTTTATCACCGGTGTCATAAAACATGTCACCACTCTTTTGTTTTATGTGCATTATTCTTATGGATCATATATACCTAATTAATCCATTTTCAGTTTACTTTTGTTTATGGAGTTAGAGAACAATCTAACTTCACTCTTATTGTTATGGATCATATATAGCTAATTAATCCATTTTCAGTTTACTTTTGTTTATGGAGTTAGAGAACAATCTAACTTCACTCTTTTACATGTGTGTATCCAATTATTCCAACACCATTTGTTAAATAGCTTTTCCTTTCTCTATGATGTATCATGACTTCTTTGTCATAAACTAAGTGTTGTGATTATATGTGTGAATTTATCTCTAGACTTGATTTTCTTTTTTTTTGCATTAGGTCCTTACTCATGATATAACATCCATTCTCTTTCTGCCATTTTCAACTAGATATCTATTTTATCTGATGTAAGCATAACTCTTCCTGACATTTTTTTGGTGATTTTCTACTTGTGGAATTATGATTAGATCATCTTAATGTTTCTTCTTATGTTTGATAATGAATTTATTTGTTACTGAAACTATATTTTCTGTGGATTACATCAACCTAAGCCTATTTTGCTTGATATTCAAGGTCTTCTATACTGTGAAACAATCTTATCTTTTCAATTTATTCCCTTCTCCTCACATCAAAACCTGGACTCTACCTAAGGGTCAAACAACTAGTCTAGTCAAGGAATGTTGTGAGTGTCCTCAAATGTGCCATTCTGAGAAAGTGTTCCCTTTGCAAGATATAAAGTTATACATTCCAAATTATGCCTAGCACAGCAATAGACACACAGTAGGAATTTACTCAGTATGGCATTCAGCCAGCTAAGCACATCGACAAGAATTTTAAAAATTCATAGTCTTTGCTTTGCACTTCTTGGTTATTGTCAAAGATACAGACTATCAACAAATGTAGACAACTTAGAACCTATCCTTAAGGAATGAGTCATTTTTCTTAAAGTAATAAACAAATATTTGAAATTACATAAGTTGGGGTAAAAGTATCCTATAATTTTTTCTACTCTTCTAATGGTTTTTGATTTCTTAGTAGACTATGTATACCCCTGATGTCTCTTAAAATAACTTGCTTTTTAGGAAAAATGTCATAAGTATTTTATACACCTTATGGTATTTAGATCTGTACCTTGTATACTTAGGAAACATGTTGAATTAAATTGTATTGTGCAGATTAATTATGCCGTAGGAATTAAAATATTGTGAAGATTGACACTGGAATAGAATTTCTAGAATTTTAAATAAATTTCTTAAGTTGTTATTAAGCCACATATGATGACACACACAGAATGTAGTTGAACAATAATGACATTAAGAGTGGAGTCAGAAAATGTGCATTTAAGAGCTGGTTCCACCAATTTCTACATGAGTGACCCTGCTCAAGTCACTTAACCCAGGTCTCAGCTTTTGTATCTTTGCAATAGATGTAAAAATAACCCTTCTTCTTCCTCCCTCACAGGGTTATTTAAGCATCAAATTAAGTAATTTTTATTGGGGGATCCATAAAATATGGTCTTGCATAAACATGTTATTGTGCTAATTATTATTTAAATTTTCTAGTTCTACATGAGTACAAATTTGTTAGAAAAATACTATGAATCAGTTATTAAAATGTAGTATTACATTCCCAGAAATAATAAGTAGTACACTGGATTTGATGTTTGCCAGGCCAGTGGTATTTGAAATTTTTAAATCACACATCAATAAATAATATATTATTTTGCATGGTTATAGTTTTATAATTATGGTATTGTAATATGCATGCTATCTATGTAACTTGCTTTCTTCCCACAACACTTTTTTTAATTATTAAAAAAAAAAAAAAGATCTCCTAGCTAGGATATTGGAGAACATCCCCATTTGTTACTTCTATTATTTTATCCAAATTTCAAGTTGTCTTAAAGTTTTAAAACTTGTAAAATTTGTAATATTGATATTTTGTTGTGTTCTAATTTGCATACTGATATCTTGTTGTATCCTAGTTTTCTTTTATTTATAAGTTCTAAGCCTGAAATAAACTGTATAGTTTAAGATTTTAAAAATGTAGTATTAGCCTGAAGAACATGAATGATTTTTTTCAAAGGAATCACCTTGGGTCAAAAATATTTAATAATATCTTTAATGATACACATGAATTTGGGAGGAGCTCATTAAGTTACTTGCAGCACCAAGCTGAGTGGGAAGCTTAACAACTTGGAGAATTTTACTTTTAAATGTCCTTGAAAAATAAACAGAAGTAATGAGAGCTAAAACTTAATCAGAAAAGTAAAAAAGGGGGAAAACAAACTGTACATAAGTGATGATAAAAGCCTAGTTACAGGCAAATACGGTATAAACAAGACAGGATTATAAAGGATCATATATGAGTCATCAATGCCATGTTAATGTTTAAAAATGTGTTGATAATAAACTGGAATAAATAGGATTTTAATGTGTGGGAGTTACTAGACAGTCTTCCCACCAACCTCAGGATTTTATCATTTTGAAAAAAACTTATCAACCACCTACTGGATGCAAAGCACAGAAATGTAGAAAAATGTGTCTGATTTGAGGCTTTAAAAATTAGGAATGGACTTCCTGGAAGGGATCCCAAGAGAAGCAGCAAAATGATTCATAGTTTGCAAAATAAAGTCTCTGAGTAGGAGTTAAAAGGATTAGGTTTATTTAGAATTGAGGAGGAAAAACAGGGATGTGGATGTTAGGTGCAATTAACAAGTATCTGCAATGACAAGAAAGAATGTACAGATAGAATAAGAGAAAATACCCAAGTTTGCCACAGGAAGTGACTTTCTGAGACAATACCAAATAGTAGCCTGTGTGGGCATCATCACACCATCATCACCTCAACAAAACAAAGCAAAACTCAAAAGAACCATATTAATTATTAATGGTTATTATTATATATTAATTATTAATAATTATAATTATCAATGTTTTTTTCTAATTTATTTATATATAAATTTCACATCATTGCAATCCCAGGAATTTATCCCCTCCACCCTTCTCACAATTCCCCCTTTCCCGCCTGCCCAAAGTTGTGTGTTTCAGTTTGGTGCTTAGCTTGTTTTGACTTTTCCTCAAGGCTTTTGTTTATTTTTCCACTATATCCCATATATTAGTGAAACCATTTGGCTTCTGTCTTTTTATTTTTGGCTTGTGTCTGCTACTATAATTTCTTCTAAGTACATCCATGTTGTCATAAAATCATCAAATTTGTCATTTTTAATTGATGAGTAATATTCTATCATGTACATATACCACATTTTTTTCATCCAGTCCTCTGTTTTGGGGCATTTAGGTTTATCAATGTATTATGAATAGTGCCATGGACAATTAATGTCAGTAAATGCTATTTCATTTGGATAGCCATGAAATCTGTGTTCACAAATTTCCAGCTGTACCCTGGCTTTTTTCCCAGTTGATTTATAAATTTCTTCGTGCTTTCAGCATCTTTCTCTTTTCTTGTTTTTACACACTCCTTTCTGTTATACAACATGAAAGTGTATAAGTCATCTTTGATTTTCCCTCCTACCTTACTTATATTCAATTAAACCTTAAAAAAGAAGGTTATTATTGAGTTATTTAATTCTTAAGTTCCTTTTTAAGTTTTGGCCTTTTCTCCCTCTACATCAAGAGAAAATTAATTGAGTTTCTCTCAGTTGCAAGCTTCTGTTGTTAAAACTTTTCTTCAATGTAGGCATCCTAGTTGTTTCAATCATCTAAAATACAAATCTGAGCTGTATTTAGACTTCCCACTCTATGATACCACATATAAAACACTATCAAGCACCTCTTTCTTGGATGATAGGACTATTTGTCACAAACTAATTTAATGACTAAAATGCAAATATGAATTCTTTGAATAGATCCCAAAAGAAGAAACAAAACTCTTCTCTAACTCCTTATTTTTAACAAAATTAGTACAAGCTCCTTCAAGTTCAAGTCTCCCCTTGACCTGGCCCTTCTTAACACCTGGTCTCAGCCCTGGTTTGTCTGTCTCTTCCTCACATTCATGTGCTAGTAACATGATGTTCTCATCCCTTGTGTATTACATAATCTTGAAGATTGGCCCTCTTTCCTGGTCAGCTACTTTATAGTCACTGTCTCACATGCCTCTCCCCTCAGTCCCTGAGCTAAAATACTCTTCTAGAGATCTATTGTTTGTCAGTCTATCCCTTAGTTACCCGTTATTGTAGCCATATCTCCTGGAGAACACATTCAGGACAAGGCCAAGGACTAATTCTTTGGGTCTCCTAGTCTCACAGCTCCTGCTAAAGGAATCAAGGGTGGTATATTTGCATAATAGAATATTATTCAGCAGTCAAAAAGACAAACTCATGTCATTTGCAGAACATGGATGGAACTGGAAGAAATCATATTAGCAGAAACAAGCCAGAAATAAGAGAGGAGTACCAGATGGTCTCACTTACCTGCGAGCTATAAGGAAAACAATAAAAGGGCAAGAGAAAGTTAAAACCAACAAACTGACAACAGGTCTAAATCATAGTAAGGAAGGGTGAAAAAGGGAGAGTAAAATCAGGGGAGGGATAAATGAAAGAGATCAGGATGATGGTCTATGGGTGATATGGTGGTGGGAGGGTGATATGGTGGAGTATATAACAATATAATATATATGTAAATGCAAACAAATAAATGAACAAATAAAATCATGAGAATTTTTTAAAAGGATGAATGGATAATGTCATTGTTTATTTCACAGCACCTTTGTAAGTTGTTATAACAAACTTTAAATTCTAGCAGAAACATAGAACATTTATGTAGGGTATTATGAAACCTTATTTAACTTTACATGGGTAACTAAATTACTTTAAATATCTTTTATTTTAGTCAGTCTATATAGGACTAGAATAAATAGCTAAGAACAAACTAGAAATCATTCTTGAGTGTAAAGACAAAGTAATACTCAGGATGGTATAGTAGGGTGATTTGCTCAAAGTGACTTACAGAAAGAATCTGAGGGATATGGAAAATTGTGCAAAATTAAAGGTGTAGATTGATATGTTCAATATGAATAAGCATAATAGAGGCTATTTGTTTTCACTTACTAGTAAGTAGCAAGGTACTCTATCATAGTCCACTCCATTTTCTATCACAGGATTCTATGCACTGGATGGTTTATAGATAATAGAAATTAATTCTCAGCTTTCCAAAGACTAGAAAGTGGAGTGTCAAGGTGACAGCAGATTCAGTGTCTAGTGTCAGTTTCCTGGTATACAGATGGCCCATCTCTACTCTTCTTGCTATGTCCTCCTTTGGTGGGAGGGGTGAAAGAACTCTCTAGATCACAAGATCCCATTTTGGAGCCTCCACCCTCATGACTAGTCACCTCTCAAAGCCCTGGCTCCAAATACCATCACACGAAGGATTAGAGGGACAGAGCTAGTCAAAATTTCCCAACGCTTGAACTCTGCCTCCCTTTCCACCATTACATCATTTCACTCCACTTTCCCAGGACTGCCATATGACCTATGCAGGTTTTGACCTCCAATGTCAAGATAGGGAAGGGACTAAGACAAAGATAGCCCATCTCCACTCTGCAGTCCCTGTACCCTGGTGCAGAGCACCCACCTTAAGAATAGATACACAAAGGGTGGGCTCATGAAACTAGACTGACTTGTCACATTCCCTGCCCTGATGTTCCAGGGGTTTCTCTCTGTCCTACCACAAAGCCTTGGCACATGGCTCACTTATATGCAGATTCTCCCCCATTCTTCTTCAGCTCATTGTTCATATTTCAATTTGATCACCTTTTTAGCAAGAAAATCGAACCTCTAAGACCTGGATAATTCTCCTTTGGATCAAGGAGACGACCCGAAGACTTCCCTGCCATATTTCTAGGTTCACAGGAACATGGTCCTGCATTGATGCTTCCCTGTGATGCTACGAATTCCCTGGGGTCAAAAATGGGGGAAGGGGGCACTGTTGGCTCCTATTGCATTCCTGAGTAGCTGGTACATACTAAATAAATGTCTGTGAAATTAATAGTTCATATAGAACATACAGCAAATTTTGTTGAATGCAAGAATTGTGCACTTTCAGTCCCGGATGACTTAGCTGTTTTTAAAATAACATTATGTATACTACTTGAATTCTTCTACATATCTGAAATATAATTGGATTTTCCTTGACTTTGCTTCATTTTGTTCCTAAATAGAAACTATCTTCATGGTCAAAACTTGATAACATTAGGATAGATCCGTACATGATTTTAGCATCCCGAAGCTCAAAAACATGAAGGTCAGTCAGTTTACTTAATCATCTGTCAAAGTAGAATTGAACATATGTTTTTGATATAATTTTCTGGAATTAGCGAAAAGGTAATGCTTATTAAATAATGAGGACAGTATGCAGTTTCAATAATTCAGACAGGTTGATTATAACTGTAAACCACATGCTTATATACTTTGGACTTTTACAGCTTTTAATTTATCAAAGGAAATAATTAGCACACTTTGTGGCAGCCAGTGATGGAATTTATTCATTTGGAAGGCCATGGGTTTCCTGTCATTAAAACTACATCATGTCCTTCCTTTTCTATTAAACTTCCACTGAGGGCAGTAAGAAGTCACTAAAAGGAAATGAAGAGTTTGCTTGGCAATGTTCTTGTATGATGATTTAATACACTTAGAAGATAGCAAAGTCATAATGCATGCCAACGAGTGTACTAAATAGGACAAGAGGTCCAATTATCACATTATTTCCTTCATTTGAAGTTTTCTCTGTGACTCAATTAACTAGGATTTGCAAAGTCATGTCAATAAATTTATTTTCTTTTTTCAGGTTATTACATTTTTGGAGTTTTCCTTAGTAACATTTCACTGCAGCAAAAGAACAGATGTAGTTTCCAGGAACAATTTTTCTCTCTCGTTACACATCAAATTGTTGTAGTTATACAGCTCACTTGCATTTTCTTTTCTGACTGAAGCCTTCACCGATGCGATCAATGCTAAACCCTCATCTTTCTTCTGTTTGAAAAGCACTAAGGTTCACTCTTGACTCTTTTTCAAACGGGAGAACCGCAGCTCCTAATGAGCTCTGTCCATTTTGGAAAGCTTTAAATGAAATGCTTGTTTTGCTAAGGTCTAAAGTGGGCCTGACTGGAGTCAGAATTAGCCCCTCACTCCCAGAAGTGGGTGGTCCTTTGAAGCCATAATCAAGGGACATTGTCAAGGTCCAGTTTCAGCTCTCCGGCACAGGCGGGCAGGTGATAGGATGCTGTGTAATAGGTGAAGGCTCTGTTTGGCCTGACTATAAACAAATCGTTGGTGAAAATGCTTCAGACAAGTCCACCCATTCTGTTTATATGACATATGCCAAGAAAAAAAATGCTTTTAGTTCTGAAAATCACTGAAATGGGCAAAACCCATCCCATGAAATCCCTCAGTTAAATCTGAAACAGAAATACTACGTTTCCAGTTTGCTTTCCAATCTTGAGGTTGTCAGACCACAAATATAGTAGGATAATAGTAATGGCAGTGTAGTTACTATCAATGTATTTTAGAGTAATTTCAGATTTATAGGAAAGTTTAAAAGATAGGACAGAGTCCCTCTCAACCAGTTCTTCCCATTGTTAACCTCTTCTATTACATGGTGTATTTCTGAGCATTAAATAATTGCCACAAAATGCATCAATTTAAGAAATAATGATTTTTTTAAGTCCAAAGTTTCCTTTTATAAAAGTAGTCCAATACAGAAAACTTCTTCAAGAATTTCTATAAATAAGCCAGTCATTTCAACACTGTTTTCTCTGAGGCACTTAAACCAAGCACTGAGATTGCTGCAAATTAAGATGTAAGATCAGAGCTTGGTAAAATTGTCATATTGTCTCCTTTAATTTTGGAAAGGAGAACGAGGCTATAGAGAGACTCATAAAACCAATTTTATGACTCTCTTCAAGGCAGATAGAGAAGCCACTTTTGGTGCCTTCTTTCAGCTTCTGCAATTACATTTCCGCAGGAAGAAAGAGAAGGAATTAGAAACAGGATAATGTAGTCTTAAATCACCATGCTGATCCTTTGCCTTCTTGGGGGTGTCCTGAATTTTTATAACATGGCCTTCATATTGTATAGTGTGACACAACAAAACACACAACTGCTTTGACCTTTCCGCAATAAAAAATCATTTTGTCTGACATCCTATAAAACCTAGACCTGAATCTACCCTAAGGTCTGGTGTCTCCTTCAACTGACAGGAGGAAAAGGTAAACAAGTACAGTAAAGCTAGCCATCTGCTTCGGTGTGACTGATAAAGAGTTAATAAGGGGACATTTCTGGGTAACAATCCTGAAAATCTTAGACTAGTTGTCATGTTCTAACACTGACACAATTGGGAAAATGACGTATGGTGACATTAAAAAGTCTTGAGTCACTGAGTGCCTTGAAATTCCTTCCAAGTGTTCTGAAATTAGAAGATCAGGATTAAAATATTCTTTTTTCCTCATTAACAATAATTTTATTTACTATTATTTTTCTACTTTAAGTACAATTTGATTCGTGTAAAATATCTTTTTTTGAAGTAACCTTCATGGCCTGCTAGGGTTCTATCAGTTTCAGATGTGCAACATTATAAAAAATCAACTTCTCCATCTGCTATATTAAGTTCATCACTGAAAATCTAAGTTTTTAATTCTTCTTAAGCTAAGAACATTATGTGATTTATTCTCTTGCCAAAATCTAAGCTGCAGCAACTAGTTGAGAACCAAAAGCTAAGTACCTTGAGGTCATTGGTGGTTAATACTGGGTGTAACAAATCACATTGTTTTTCGCCAGAAAACACAGTACAGACACAAGCCTTTGCCCTACACACTTATCTGGGGCATCAGCTGCTCGGAAAGAGCTGGCCTGTGTATCTCAGAGTATGTGGGAGGGACCCCAAGTCTCTGCTCCCACTGGTTTGTGATAAGACAAGTCAGATGAGATCAAGGGTTGAGGAGGCTCTGTGCTTCCAGCCAGCTTAGCACATGGACAGTTTCTCCAAGGATTTGTACGAGAATGCTGCTCACAAAGCACAGCAAAGCTGACACTAGCAAGTTCATAGGATGAGACTGTGTTTCATAAACTATTCCACAGAGTAGGGCATGCAATATTCTGAAGTCTGCAAAGTTTAAAGCGGATGATTATCTTCAACTTTGGGAAAGAAAGTATTTTGGCTCTTATTTCCAAGCCCTATTTCTAAGGTCAGAGAGAGAGAGAGATAGTACCTTTTAAAATGAATGGAAATAGTGATACATTCTGTGGTAAAAGGAGACATGATATCTAACGTACACCTATTATTTACGGGTCCCTACATCTAAGTTATAAGGGCACCAAAAATAAGGTTTCCATGGGATGTGATCCCTGGAGAATACAAAGATGTGAAACATATATATTCATTCAGAAAAAAAAAATTTTTGTTTTGCTCTATGATTTCTATTTCTTCATGAATTCCATTATTTAGAATATAACTTTTTAAATTTGGGTCTTATCCTAGCTACTAGTTCTAGACTAGTGACTCTAGATGCTTTCCAAAAAGATCTTACTGAGAAGACCAGTTTCTTCTGAGAGAGAGAAAAAGAGAGAGAGAGAGAGCAATGTTAGTATTAGCTACTTTCCATTGTTGGAATTAAACTTTAGTTTCCCCATCAGTAAACCCATAATTCAGATATTTTATAACAAAAACCAGATACACAAACAAAAACAAATATATTTCCAGAAAAGACAACAAGCTAGGAAACTAAGCCCAATTTGGATATAACAAAATACAAATTAATAGGAAGATTAAATGTTCCTAAGGGACTTAGTATAAAAAATGTATTACTTTTACAATAAGTAGCTACTACTGTAAATCAGATAAAAATGAATTGGTATACTAAAATATTACAGTAAATTGAAATAAGCAATGCTGATATTTTTTCTCTTTGAATGTTAAAGCATAGAACTCAGTGATCTAAAATTTCATAAATATTTAAAAGATGAAGGTCCTTTTCACATAAACTGTTTCATTCTCAGTTCCTAAAGCCTGCTGTATATCTCTTCTCAAAGAAAAGGAAAAATAATCCTTCATCAATTATGGTTAAGGATCCCCAAACTGAAACACATGTGGACAAATGCCATTCACACAGGCAGCTCACACGAATCTGGTCATGGGGGAGGGAAGGAAAAAGAAGAGATCAATGGTCTACATGATTGATTTCAACTAAGACTAAAATCTTGGAGGACAATTATTGGATTTACTCACTGTTTGTTTCTGCGACATTTTGGAAATAGCCAAAAAAAAAAAAAATTTACAAATTCAAAGAGGTGTGTGGCAACTGAGTTGATTTCTTTGGTGTCATTTTTCCCCAAAACTTCTTTTCTTAATTTACTTTATCTAGTACCAGGCCTTAGAAATCATTCTCAGTGAAATTATCACCCATGAAATTAACAAGGTGATGATGAAAAACACTGTGCCTCTTTATTTCCCAAATACCGAAATATACAGATGGGTAGGTAGTTTTCAAAGTTTTGGTATCATTTACATTATCTAAGCCACCTAATATTTACATTTTATTATCTGATAAGTTAAATAGAAATCATTTCCATTTTGTCTGGAGAGAGGTATTAGATCTAATTAATATGTCAACATTTCTTTCTCCTCTAACTGACAAATGCTAAATG
Organism: Uropsilus gracilis; assembly: GCA_004024945.1. Classification (NCBI taxonomy): domain Eukaryota; kingdom Metazoa; phylum Chordata; class Mammalia; order Eulipotyphla; family Talpidae; genus Uropsilus; species Uropsilus gracilis. The sequence goes on along the minus strand of PVHY01003513.1, from coordinate 24,810 downwards.
CTTTATCAGTCTGGCACCAGAAATGATGTTGTCTCAGGGTTTTCCCAGACTTCCTTGTCTGAAAGGCTACATGAAAAGCTTTAATGATCATATATTAGGTGGGAACTTTAACCTTCTTTGTACCAGGTCAATTGAGTAGGTAATTGGAAAAGTCAGTTCCACTTGCTGTAATCCATTCAAAGGGAAACTTTGCTTTACACAGAATGTAGTTTTCAGTCACTGAAACGGTGCAGGGCTATGTGGAAAACATTGCAAAGCAATCATTTTGGATATAAGATCCCAATTATTTCACAATATTAAGGTGAAATGCTGAAATAAGAATAAAGCCCACAAACCAGACAAAAACTTTCTACAAATTCGTTTCATTTGCATGCAGGAAAAATTAAATTTAGTCAATATAAGTGATAATTTTTAGAAATGGCATACATGCTGGCAGTATGTTCAGCTTTCCCAAAAAGGTCACCACCTCAAGAAATCAGTAAAAAAGTATTGTCTTCCCAAGTAACAGCCTAGGTACACACCTAGAGGGCTTCCAAGCCCATATCCCCCTGTCTTGCCCACTTCTTCCCTGACTCTCCCCCTCCCCCTCTCCCCTCCTACCCCTGCTGGTCAGCTGTGTGCCAAGGGCAGTTTCCTCCACATCTCTGAACGTTGATTTTTCTCATCATGAAAATGGAAATATTGGCACCTATGTAGCAAGGATGTTGTGAGGCCTGCCCTTTTTACCTGCTTTATGAGGGGGATAGAAGGACATTGTGGAGGAAGGAGGCAAGGGGAAAAATGATGGTTGAAGCCAAGAAATGGTATCTGAAAAAAGCAGTTCTTTTAACATTACGAACTTGGGTTCCTCCATGTTGTTATACAGCAGGTCCTGGAAAGACGTCACATCATTACAACACTGATGAGGGGAAAGCAATCAGCTTCCTGCAGGGACCACAGTGTGCAGAGTCGCCAGTGTCTGTGTGGGTCTGCTGGGGTACCCTGTTCCCTCCCACACTCCTAAGATGCGCATGTGAGTTTTCCCTGGTATCGCAGTTGTTCCGGTCAGACAGCATGGGTGGGTGTGACACAAGGCTGTCCTGTTCATGGTGGGGACCTCCCTCTGTTATGCCTTATGCCTAGGATAGACTCGAGCCACCCTGAACTGGAATAAGCATATTAGAAAATGAACGAATGAAATTATATTCTTAGTATTAGGAGTGTTTGGTGTCTTTGTGTAGATTTTAAGAATCTAATTCTTGTATATGTCAGTTAGCCTGTCGTACAGATAGTTTTGTTCTGCTTCTTTCACTTAAATTATAGACCAAGTATATACTTGGTATATAAAGTTATAGACCAAAAAGTTAAGGGAAATGATGTTTCCCTTAACATCAATGATGTTCCCTTAACATCATTGATGTTAAGGGAAAGTCTTCAAGGGATCAATTACTAACTAGTTATACTTTCGCCAACAGTGTAATCAATTTGAACAAAGATGAATAAAAAATATCAAAGAAAGTCTCTGCATGTTTAGTGAAATATTAAAAAATTAAGTTTCCCACTTTACCCTGAGCTCATAGCCACTTACTGCCTTTCTCAACAGTGCCAAAACATTTTTATGCTCTTTTAATGTAAGCAGATCATAAAGTCCATTAATCATTTGTATGCTATTCTTATAATATGCAGCTGTGATTCTATTTGAAATGCAAATGCTTTATAAATTTATTTTTAATTGATGTAAATAAATATCCAGAAATATATAGAAACCATTGGATTAGTATTTATTAATCACCATGAAATTGACATTGAGGATGATTAAAATAGCAAAAAAAATGAGTATATCAATAATAGTTCTCATAAAATATTTCAACTACATCAAGTACCAAAGATGAGATTAGGAGATGACAAGTCTCATTTGATCAGTAAAAGAGAAATTATAGATGCTGTTAAGATTAAATTAACCATGGAAGATAAAAACCCAATACTAAAAACATGAGTTTCCTATACTAGAAAGCAGAGCTAAAGAGTAAGGAAATGAAAATCCTACCGAATATTTTAAGTAAGAAGGCAGAAGTTAAAAATACAAAATTTTTCCACTAACCTCTCCTACTCAAACCCCAAACACTTCCCTATAACACAGAGGTCAAAACATAAAAAGGATAATAATAGATATACAATACCACATTTTGTTACTGCATACTATCTGAAGTATACAAATTTAAGGCCATATGGAATTGCATAGAAGTATGCAATTAAATTAGACTCAAAACAGCTATAATATCAGAATGTTTTCATCAATATGATAGTATTAAAAGTGTTCATATTGATAAAAAGTAAGCAGTCTTCTTATAGATGTTGTTTTTCAATCAAAAATCCCCTAATCAGTAAAGGAAATGAAGATTAAATAGTCTTTTGGGTTGTTTGATTTCTGTCTCTTAGTTTTTAATCTCAATATGTTCACTTAAAATTTTGTTTAAAAAGATAAATTAGAAGTCAGAATTAAAAATATGCTTGGTGAGTCTTTAAAACATACACTTAACATATCTTTCTTTTGGCTTTTTAAATTGTTCCCTTGACAAGGCTAGAGATTATATTTTCTTTGAAGTTGACTTCTTTGCTGATACACAAAGATCTTAAGATTTATTGATCACAGAGGCAGACAACAGAATCGGCTAAACCTACATACCTTCCAAATAGTAAACTGAAACTAACTTCTCAAATTATTTATTTTGAGAAAGATGATGTATGAAAAATGATAGCGTGGCATTATTGCATTGTGTGAAACAAACATGTTTCATGCAAATCAGTTGTAAGAAAAACACCGCTTCAAGAAATAAATATCTCAGTATTTTTAATTTAGAAATAGTAAACACCAAATAATATCACTAGTTTTTCTGTGCTAAAGTAAAATTCTCATAATTAAATAGAGAAGAGTTGGCAAAGAAGTGAGAATAATGAGGGCCTGTGGGTCCTAAAGAGTATAGTATTAAATTGAAAAATAGAGGTAAAGGCATTTGAAAATAAGTTGAAAATTGAAATTGAAAATAAGAAAACATGCTTTTTCTTGGTGGCATAAATTGGAAAAAATTCCCAAATTATTCCATTTCTATGACTGTATACCAACTAGTATAAACATATTCAAACTTGTTTATACAAAGATGTGTATTATGGTATTATTTACAATTAAACACAAATAGAAACAATTTGGTTATCCAGCACCAACAGGAAGATTTTATATTTCCATTTTCAGTAGAAAATTATCTAGCAAGTTAAAAAAATAACTTTTTTAAAGCTATGCATTAACAAACACTTTAAAAAAACCATTGAAAAATAATGTACAAAATACATACATGAGCACATGCATATATAATTTTATGTCTATAATGTATATAACTAGAGAAGAAATAAATTAGGGGAAATATGATAAAATACTCATTGGGGTAATGAATTTTTGGAAAATAATTTCATTACTATCATTTAAATGATATTTTTACTATCATTCTATAAGGAGTTATGGCAATTTAATCCACAAATACCTTCATCTTGAACTTGAGCTTTCAGAAGTTGAGAAGTAAATCTCTGTTAAGTTATACCAACTATAGTACATTTTGATGAGTGTCCTAGAAAACTACTATAGAAGTTCTGTGTACCTATGTGCTAAATTTTTGCATATAACACCGCTTTTAATCCCTACTATATAATTCTATGAGTTATTCTTATTATCAGTTGGATAACTGTATTCACTGAAAAAGAAACTGATTTGTTCCAAATGACTCAGCTAAGAAATGTTGTGGCAAGTGGAATCTTTAAAAGAAGAGAGAGAGAGAAGCTTTTAAATAGACGTCGTTTGGATAAATAAGTGAAAGTGTAGAAAGGAAGTACACCCAAATATTATCAGTATGTTTCTCTGTGTGGAAGTCTTTATTTTATCTTTATAGATTTTTGTATTTTCCTTTCCACAATAAGCAGTCCAGAGAGAACGTCCTTTTAAAAGAGAAAACAGAAAGTTCCAGAACATTAATAATGTTTTCAAGCAAAAGGAAGAGTGTAGCAAGGGATGCGGGGTAGTGCAAACCAGACTGGGACCAGGAAGCCATTGTGAATTCATTCAGCAAGTATCTATTGATTTCCTAGTATGTGCAAAGTGGAGAAAAAAAGAGAACAAACAAGACAGGATGGCTAAGGTTATAGGAGGAGTGAGTTCTCAGAATGACCTCATCCTCATAAAACTGGTCATTGAAGTCAATGCTAAATGTGAGAGAAGCAGTGAGACTAAGACCTTGAGGATGCACTCAAAACAGCCTGAAATGATCACCGTGACTTCTCTTCGGAACCCGCGGACAAAAGTAGCGAAGAAAGAAAACTGAGACTTTCCACGATATCAAGAGGAAAAGAGCAAAGGTTAAGATGATAAAAACAATTCTTAGAAAAAATCAAATGATATTTACATTTCGTTTGTAATATATTTTTATGGCAGCAACATTGGTTTATAATGCCATGTGTAATTTAGGGATATAAATTCATACCACTTCAGATGTACATTATCTCAGCATAAACCCTCCCACCAAAGCATCCATAATTAGAATCAACTCACATATTTTTTCAAACTCATGTGTAACTGTGGATAGACAGAGATAAAATGATCCTACAATGAAATCATGGACTGGGGACAAGATGCTGGGAGAAAAATTACTGAAGCAGGTAGATACTGTGGAATTCAGAGCCATGCCCTTCAGTTGTCAGGAATGAGCAGCAAACCGGGGCTCAATGATGCTATTTGTGGAAACCCACATGGATTTCTAACTTAATTGGAGAGGACATTCATCCATCATTTTCCTGCCCTGACACTCAGATAAATTCGAAGGGATCATTTCAGGGCATAATCAGAATTTTGAGACAACTTGGAAATTATATGCCGAGCTTCAAATGTCATTAACATTCTTGATGGAGTCTCCCATCCATGGCGATTACATAGTAGATATTTGTTGTTAGGCAAATGAGTATAAGCACACAGCAAGCCTCCTGTGTCTCACATTCTGCTTTAGTTAGCTAATCCATCAATTAAGGGGACACACTTAAACTGTTTGAAGACAATCAAGGGAGGTCGTTAACCTACGGAGGTCCAGCCAAACTGAAGAGCTGCTGTCACTACAGTCCTTGCCCAGAGGCCATTCCCCGGTGCCTGAGGTACAGAGACACAGCCTTATTTGTTTTGGCAATAATTGTCTCCTTGCCCTGAAAGAGGCCTGAAAATTGCCTCTATGTTTAGAAACAAGATCGCTCTGTTGAGGCTGTGGGTTCAAACGTCTCACCTCTTCATAGAAGACTGTTATTCCTAGGACTCTATTTCTTGATTTAGGTCTCTGTGGCATTTGGTGGATGAAGGGGCATTTGTTTGGCACAGACTGAGGGTAAAGGAGCCCTAGGCTGGTATGTCTGGGGAGGCTCAGGTAGTAACTTCCTAGGGGGACATTAATGATGGGGATTATTGCCTACACCCTGAGTAAACGTTATGTTCAGGTTTGTGCTGTGAGTGGATGAAGGACAATTTAATTGTTAAAGAAAGTGGATTTTAAAACAATATGTAAAAATTAAATCCAACTCAACAAGTGTCAATTGCACACATGAAAAGGAAAACGTAGCCATTCTTATTTAATAAGTGTCTCTGTGCCCTTGAAGAAGGACTTTCATGACCACCCATACAGATCCCCTTTATTTGCACAGGAAAGTCATCTAAATATTCCTGAGCCTACATGGACGCCAGGACCAGGATCTACCTCTCTCAATGGACACCTATGCCATTCTTCAGTCCTGGATCTAAATCGCCTCCAAGTTAGCACTTGCAAATACATTCCATTAATTTAATCTAAACCTAGACTTCTAAAACCCTAGATAGTTCACTATTTACATTAACCATATGCTCTCTGACTTCACACACCACAAAAATTACCCGTTATTCAAGGAGGTAAAAAGTACGAGACAGTTGTATACACAGACTGACTGTAGAGATTGTCTATTTTATCACCACCAACTTTGGTTTATTGTCCTGTTAAGTTATGATGACTAAAAATCTTACTCATTGCCTTAAAGAGAAGATCTGTCTTCCAAAAGAAATTCTCGGCAGATTAATGGAAGATTTTCATGCCAAAATTAAAGCCAGCTAGATTTGTTTAAATTTAAAAATGAAAAATGCATTGCATTTTTTATGTTGCTTCCCCCCGCCCGATGGAGACTCGTCTTACAGTCTTCCTCATCTCAGACAATGGCAACCTTCTTCTTCCAACTACTTAGGCTCAAGGACATGGATTCATCCTTGACTCCTCTGCAATACATCACCAACCCTGTTGGCTTTATCTCAGAACCTATCCAGAGTCTGACTACTTCTTACCACCTCTGCTGTCTCCACTGTGACCTAAGTCACCCCTGTCTCCCACCTGCATGGTTTTCAGTAGCTGCTGAACTGTCTCCATTTCTTTGCTCTTCATTCTCCTTATCAGCATGTCATGTTATTCCTCCACCATTCTAAGGGTTAGAGTCACAGGCCTTTATTGGGTTCCTGTCTGCTGTAGAACACTATCTCCTTAGCATTTGCATTCTAGCTTATTCCTCTCCAACCCAGTCTTTTCTCATTAAGCATATCAATTGCTCTCCCCAGGACGTTTGCACTTACTGCTCTTTCTATCTGAAACACTCTTCTTTCAATGACACAGGCTTACTTCCTTCAGTTTCTTTTTCAAATGATAATACCAACAAAATGTAACTCTCACAGCTCTGTATATGATATCAACAATCTACTACATGGCACCCTCAACATATCACAGAGACATTGTATTACATGCCCTAGCCAATCACAGGCACTCAGACCTTTCTTAAGTAAATAGTGTTGATGATATTGATGATGATAGTAAGATCTTTGAAGTTTCCCTGGGTTTCCCAAACGGTAGGAATGCAAACACATGACATCTTCACATAACAGTCATAATCCAATGCCCAAGAGTAAACAAAGACTCCTTACAAAAGTATAAAACAAAACAAAAATGAGCTACTCTGATATGTTAAAATTTAGACCTAAGAGAACGCAATTAGCTCAAAATTTAGTAAATCAATTTCAATCAGCAAGAAATCTACATATCTCCTACGAATATTAGATACGAATATTAGATATCACAGCAAACTTGCAGCAAGCCAACCAACACTTCACTCAGCTTACATCTCAGGTGAAAGCTTTCTCAGTCTTTAAGAATAAGGTTTTCATCTCATGTAAGAAAATGACAAGGCAGCTATCTGTTAGGATGGTACCCTTATGGCAGTTATCACTCTGTTGCTGTGTCTATTGTTATCTTACCACTATAGCGGATTACTTGTGGTTTCTTTCCATTTTTTGCTCCCTTGTGTTGCTGGCAAAACCCAGACCCAGTGAATGGAAATTGTCAGCTCCCCAGCCAAGGGATGGGTTCAGGTCAGCATCTAAGAGAGGAGGAAAGAGTACTTGGGGAGAGGCTGAGTTCTAAATTAAGAGTTGCCAAAAGCTATAGCCAGAGAGAAAACAAAGGTTAGAAAAATTGAAGCTCCCTTAAAGTATGAAGTCACAGAACTATGGAGAAAGCTTACTTTTTCACTTATTCATGAATTCCATCAGATTCCTGGTATTAGACACAAGGATGGGGGAGGGGAGACCCTACATTGCTTTCCTTCAAGTTGCCTTGAGTTTGGAAAAAGACAGACAACAGTAAGTCCTCATTTTATAATTATAAATTATGTAAAATTACAAATTATATAAAACTACAAAGTGATGAAAAAAATTCCTGGCCAATATTGGACAAAACAATATTTGTGGAACTTCTTCAAGGTGCTTTTGTGTTGTGAATTAGACAATATTCACTTAAAGTTGTTTCCCAATAACCTATTAAAGATATGTGCAAAATTGAGCACTTACTGTACACAGATCATTATTATAAATGATTAATATGCAACACAATGAATGCTAAGCTTTAGGGAGAATATAAATAGGAAATGTAAATTTCCTATCTATAGTCAATGTCAGACTCAGATTCTAAAGCCAGTTTTCCATTCTTATATGTGACATATAGGGCAAATTCCCCCCCAAGTTTATATTCTTTCTCAAAAAGTAAGAAAAAGGCTTTAATAAAAGGATAACAGTAGCTAAAACATTTATTAGGTGCTAGACGTTCTATTTGCCTCTGGAAACTGCCTCTACTAAAGCTGATATTTAAGTTCAGTTATTAGTATGACATTTCTCGAACTTGTTTTCTCCACACTTACCTTCCTACCTTCCACGTGGACCAACAGAGGCAGGAGTGGTGTGGCAGTCACAATGTCAGAGTGCTATATACCAGGAACATGCCAAGGACACTCGAGATGAGCACTTCCGCCAGGAGGACATGGCAGAGGAGGACAGTCAATGGTAAGAGAAGTCATTCTGTCAAATGCTGCACTTTTCATCCACACAATTCCTCTCCACTTCCGGCGACCTTGCTCCCCGAAGGGAACCTTTATAGGAACCTTTAAATAGCGTGAATGAAGACAACATCAGGAAAAATTGAAAAACACCGATAATTCGTTCGCAGATTAGGTATCTGCCTGTGACTATCTTGAACGCTCTCCGACTAGAACAAAAGACAGTGAATGTGACCCCAGTAGAAGGAGGACCAGAAAGAAGAGAATCCAAAAGGAGTCCCAGCTTGGCCCAGGAGAACAGTTCTGCCGCATCCGCAAATGAGAAGTTAGCCTCCTCTTCTCAAGAAGATCTGCAAACTCGGAATCATGCGCTCCAGGAAATGTGGGTATCTCAGGCTGTTTCCTGTGGGAAACTTCGCTGACCCTGGCTGGTTTTGTGTGTGTGTGTGTGTGTGTGTGTGTGTGTGTCTTGTTTTGTTTTTTGTTTTTTAAATAATTTATTTATATATTTCACATCTTTGTATTCCCTGGGGTTCACACGCCACCTCTCCTCCCTGATCACTCCCATCCCTCCCCGCCCCTCAGTTGTGTACTTCAGTTTGGTTGGTGGCTTGTTTTGACTTTTCCTCCTGACCTTTTGTTTGTTTTTCCTATATCCTATGTATTAGTAAAACCATTTCGTTTCTGTCTTTTTCTTTCTGACTTGTTTCTGCTAATATTATTTCTTCTAGGTCCATCCATGCTATCATAAATTCGTCAAATTTGTCATTTTTAATTGATGGGTAATATTTCATTTGTGTATATATACCACATCTTTTTCATCCAGTCATGTGTTTTGGGACATTTGGGTTGTTTCCATGCCTTGCAATTATAAAGTGCTGCAATAAACATCCAAGCACAGGTGTCCTTTTGTATAAGTATTGAGGTCTCCTTTGGGTAGATTCCCAGAAGAGCAATTGCTGGGTCAAATGGGAGTTCCATTTTCATTAGTTTGAGGGTTATCCACACAGCTTTCCATAGTGACTGGACCAGTTTACATTCCCACCTGCAGTATAAGTGTTCCTTTCTCTCCACATCCACGCTAACACTTGTTGCCTGTTTTGTTTTGTTTTTTGACATTCTTACTGGTGTAAGGTGCTATCTCATTATGTTTTTGATTTACATTTCCCTGATTGCTAGTGACGTTGAGCATTTTTCATGTGCCTGTTGGCAATGGGGGGAAAGATAAAAAAGATACTTCTCCAAAGAGGAAATAAAAATGGCCCTGACTATCTTTGTAATAGCGTTGTAATAGTTCCTTACCTCCTGCCCTGCAACTGGGAGGGCTGTAGGCTTCCTATGAGCATAGTTTTTTATAGGTTCAACATGAGGCAAAATACTTAAAGTGCATCCTTGTATTTCACTCTTGCTATGATTTTGAAATCAACTTCATTTTCCCCATATGAGAAATGCCTTCAAGAAATGAAATAACGTGCCTGGGGTCACACAAGTGTTACATGGACAATATGAAGTTGCTGATATTCCACATTTTTTCATCTACAAAAGTGGCAGATTCCCATGCTCACCCCCCCCCCTGCCCCCAGCAGGTGGAAGCAGGCCTGTCCTGTGTCATCAGTCCTGTGTGAAATGCTTCCCCCCACAGCACACCTGGGTGTGAAACTAAGCAATCCTGAGCCAGAGAGCAGGGCTTTCTATATGAGCCGCATTCACTTTCTTTTGTTACAGTTTGAGTGTTCAAGATAGTCACATGTGGATTCTCAACCTGTAAGTGAATTGTCAGTGTTTTTAGCTTTCAATTTTTCCTGATGTTGTGTTCATTCATGCTATTAATTTAAAGATTCCTTTCAGGGTGTTAGGTCACCGGAAATGGAGATGAATTATATTAATGAAAAAACACTGCAGACACCTCTAAGTTCTCATTTGAACAGAGTCATTTACATCTGCATTCTACCTCCAGTTAAAAGGATATATGACTGCATAGAGCAGGAATTTAACCTGCATTTTCCTAAGCATTTCTCTTTGACCTCCTGGGAGATTTACAGTAAAAAGTATCTCAGTAGTGTTTGACAGATTCTAAACATCATTCACACACATGAAGTATATTTATTATAATACCGCTGAGAATTTCTTATAAAGTTCTGTCCCTAAAAGGAAAGTTCTAGTCTGTAACAATAGCCAAGAATGCATAAAAGATAAGCAGGCTGGGGAGATTCTCTCCAGATTTATGCTTTGGCAACTAAAGAGTTTTAATTTCATCATTCAGGCATTTCTATTAAAATAGTGTTGGCTGAAAGATTAGCCTTTAAAGAAACTCATAAAACATTTCTGATCTGTAATAGGTTTAATCGTCTTAACTACCAAATATTTTTCTATTGTCTAACATTTGGAAAGATTCTAATTCCCACTGAGTAACAGGAGTGCAATTTGTGTCTAAATGTAACTACTTAATACCACCCAATAATAAGAACTATCACCATTAAAAAGTGAGAAAACCCCATGAAAGAAAAAGTATATTGTCTTTATGATGTGATTCAGAACCTTTGAAAAGATTGCCATGTAAATCCTTCTTTTACTTTTTTTCAGAGAACTATTTTAAATGAGTATTCTAAGAGAATGCTAAAAATAGTTATCATTTACATATTTATATGTGCACAAAACATTTGAGAATATTTCTTATAATAACAGATACATGTAAAACCATAAAATGCTTTATAACACTTAACACTGATGATGGTTTTTATTTTATGACTTTTTAATAATAACAGGGGGTATGGGAAGGAGACAAGCATCTATTAGTTGTTGACTACATAGTCTCTGAAAAGAAAACTTTGATCTAAGCAGAGTGGCCTGTATTAGCATTTACAAATATAAAAATGTATTTGAGTGGAAATAGCACATGTGGATATTTTTTAAAAGAGGCCCTCAAATGTCTGATTTTCCCAATGCACTATTATAAATGAGATGTGGATAGACTGGAAATGAACTATGAGAGAAAAAAAATGTGTGATCTGTCTGAGAAATTACTTATTCTTTCTGTCTGAAAGATGTGAACTCCAAAAAAGGGATCTCTGTATTCTAATTCCCCTTGACAATGCAGTGGGTTTTATCCAATTATTCCCTGATTAATAAATGGATCTGACCACCTTTTGAAATTTTCACCTGTGAATATAGGACTATTTCCCTTCTGACTATAAGATATAAATAATAAAATAAAATATAAAAATATGAATGCTTCATCACTTCCCTACTAAATTATAAATATATTTTCCTAAATGAACTAAATGAACAAGTGACACTTTTCTAAGTTTTACTAAGATGAAATTGATGTGTAATACTGTGTAAGTTTCAAGTACACAAAGTGATAATTTGATACACTAACTTATTGCAAAATGTTTACCATCAGTTTAGTTAGCATATTCTTCACCTAACAAAGCTGCCTTTGGGAGAGAGAGAAGATTAAATTTCTTAGGAATTTTTAAATACACAATACAATATTTTTAGCTGTGGTCACCATGCTGTACATTAGGTACCCAGAACTTTCCCTCTTATAAGTAGTTCACCAACATCAATCCATGCCCCTCACTCAGCCTCTGACAACCACCATCCCATTCTGTTTCTACAATTCACCTTTTTTTTAGGTTCCACACACAAGTAATATCACCTAAACTTTGTCTTTCTCTAATTTCAGAGTAACTTATCTCAGTCACCATAATACCCTCAAGATCCTTCCATGTTTTTATAAAAGGCAGGATTTCCTTCACTCTCATGGCTGAATGCAAGTGTTTATGTATCCATCTATTACATGTATATGTATCTACATATTTACTTGTATGTGTATGTGTATGTCTCCTATCATCTTTTTTCATTCACTTGTAGACAGACACTTAGGTTGTCTCCATATCTTGTTTATTGCAAAGAATGCCGCAATGAAAATCGCAATACAGCTGCGTCTTTAACATTGCAATTTTATTTCCTGTGGATATGTACCTAGAAGTGGAATTGTTGAGTCACATAGTAGTTCTAGTTTTAATTTTTTAAGGAACATCACAATGTTTTCTATAAAAACACGAAAAATTTACGTTACCACAAAAAGTGCATAAGAGTTTCCCTGTTCTCTTTTCTTTTTAAAAATAATTATCCTCACAGATGTGAAATGATATCTTATGGTGATTTAAATTTGCCTTTCCCTAGTGACTACTGGTACTGTGCAACTTTTCACATATCTGCTGATCATTTGCATATCTTCTTTGGAAAAAAATGTTCAGATCCTCTGTCCATTGTTTTTATTGGACTGATTTTTTTTTTTTTTTGCTACTAAATAGTATGAGTTATATCTTTTGGATAATAATCTCTTTTAATATAGATGATTTGCACATACTTTCTCCCATTCTCTATATTGCAATTTCATTGCATTGATTATTTCTTTCACCACCAACCATCATCTTAAGTGAACTGCTTTTAAGTAGATGTTCAATTTTACATTTACAATTGCAAATTTGATATATGAGAATTACAAATTTGCACACCTAAGGTCAAGTTGAAAATCAAGTCATTGAAAAAAGAGCAGGAAACTACCTCTAAAAATTGGGTGCAAATATATTTCATCTGTGTGTACCCTTCAGTATAACCCACCATGTTAGCAATATTTCAAATTCAATTTTATATATAATTATGTCTGAATTTTTACAAAGATACTTTATCCTGTCATGATCATGAAAATGAAACTTTAAAACATAATGGAAAGAAAACAATGGGATAATGTAACTGACATTTTAGGAATAGAGGTCATAAAAAGTAAATTAATGCCATATCATAGCAAAACTTTCAATTCTCTTTCTACTGTAGTTCCAAATAAGTTAAAACAGAGTTAATCGTGCTGTGGACCTCCTTGTAGAGTTCTGTATTAATTTAGATGAACTTGTTCAAAACAGAAGTGAACAACTGCCAAAAAAACAAAAAGGAAGAAAAATGAAGCCCTCTTAAAGATCTGTTTTGAATGCTGTTGTAGTTACTAAAGAGAAATTTGTATTTTTGACAAGACAAAAACCCACTCAAGAAATGAAGAGCAGAACTGAAAAGATATTTCTCCAAAGAGGAAATAAAAATGACCAATAAGCATATGAAAAAATGTTCAGCATCACTAATATTCAGGGAAACGCACATCAAAACCATGCTGAGATACCATCTTATACCAGTAAGAATGGTCCATATCAAAAAAAATGGGCAAAAAGTGCTGGCACAGATGTCGAGAGAAAGGAACACTTTTACATTGCTGGTGGGAGTGCAAACTGGTCCAGTCACTGTGTGGAGGATCCTCAAACTACTGAAAATGGAGCTACCATTCGACCCAGCAATCCCATTACTGGGAATCTACCCAAAGGATACAAAAACACTAATTCAAAAGGACACTTGTACTCTTATGTTTATTGCAGCACTATTTACAATTGTCAAGAGAGAGAAACAACTCAAATGCCTTCAAACTGATGAATGATTGAAAAAGATGTGGTATATTTGCACAATGGAATATTGTTCATCAATCAAAGAAGATAAACATGTCATTCGCAGCAACATGGGTGGAGCGAGAAGGAATCATGTTATCTGAAATAAGGCAGAAAGAAAAAGAGAAATACAGGATGGGCTCACTTATTTGAGGGATATAGGGAAAACAAACAAACAAATGAAAACGAAAAATTTAAAATGTCAACAGAACTGAATCATCGATCAAAAGAGGGGCAGGATAGTAAAAATGAGGGCAGAGGTGGGCACAAGAGATTAAGATGAAGAGATTAAGGTGATAAAATGGTGGGAAAATCGCAGGGTAGACAATGATGTGAAAAACATACATACATACATACATACATACATACATACATACATACATACATACATATATATACTCATGTGTGAAATAAATTAATTTTTTTAAAAAGAGGCCCTGCCAGCCAGCAGGCAGTCACATGGCTGCCTGCATGCCTGAGGTCCTGGGCCCTCGGATCCCCTTTGCCAGCAGGGGAGCCAAGGCAGTGAGGAGCTCTGGGTAAGCTCCCTGTGTTAGAGAGCCTGGGAGGGGGGCTAAAACCCCACCCACCAGCAGATGCTTGCTCGGGGCAGCCATCCAAAGTTCGAATGAGCCAAGGCATGGTTCAGTCAAGCCCCTACCCCAAGGAGGTTTAGGACTGGTAAGCTGGGCCCTGCCCCTATGCAGGGAGGAACTGGAATGCTGTTGGGGTAGGGGAGAATGCCACTTCCTTTTTCACTCTTACTCCAGCTAATCTTCAGGAGAAGGAAGAACATAACAATACAAACACCATCATAGAATGGGTGAGGGGCCAGGTAAAAATCCAGCCCACAAGTCTGAGCTGGACACAGGAGATGGAATATTGAGAGAACCAGCGCATGCAAGACTGGAGAAACAACTACCGAAGCAAACACGGTATCAGGAATGCACACCTACGCACTCACCTGGTCTGCAAGAGCCAAAACCTCATTTCTGAGACATCATCTAGGAGAGCAAGGTGCCCCTCCCCATACCACGGGAGAGGAAGGCCAAAGAGTGGGGGCATCGGTCCCACAGCAAAGCTGCAAACTGAGGCAGAGAAGATGATCTACAATAATCATTCACAGACACCTGTATCCACAGAGAAACTTCTTCACCGACACTGGCTGGGGTGAGGCCCCCTAAACCAGATGCCAGAACCATAAGGTAAAGCAGCAAAACGACACAGAGAAGGGACTGGAGAAGACAGCCTGCTACAAACACGCATGGACAGACCAAAAATACGTGTAGACTAGCCACCTAACACAAGGTTAATGCTGAAAACCTACCAGCACAATTTGCCTGGTCCCAGTGAGAGGACACTGCCACAGGAAAGAGACTAATCGACTTAACACAGACTAGCAAACAATCAAGAGAGAGGGTTTAGTGAATGGATGGGGTTGTAATAGGGAGGGGGAGATACCCAAAAACCATTTACTGAGGTTGTGATATAAAGAATAAATTTTTTTGGAAAGAAAAAGGAAATTCACTTTTTGAAGACTTTTCTTAGATATTAAATTTTGTGACTTATGCAGGAGACTGAAAGAAGAGCAAGACTGCTGAGGAATGTCTTTTACAAAAAATATTTTCAAATGTCATCCTTATTATTTCCCTCCCACCTACATTAGACAAATTTGGCAGTGTGCTCAATTTGTTATAATTTAAACTATTTTTAATCAAAAACATTTAAATTTAACTACACATTGCATTTTATTTCTAAACTTTTAGCTAAAGACTAAATTTAAAAACTCATTTAAAAATATGTCTTATGATGCCTTTGTGGATTTGTCACGGACAACAAGAGAACAAAAGAGAATATAAGTGGGACTACATCCAACTATTAAGTTTCTGCACAACAAAAAGTAAACATTCTTAAACCTGAAAAACATCCTAGTGAACAGGAGAAAGAAAATATTTGCACATCATACGTCTGACAAGGATCTTTTATAAATTTCCTGAAATAAATTTCAGGAAACTTTTCTATTTCTGCAAAAAGCTATTGGGATTTTGATAAGGATTGCATTTATTCAGTATATTGCTTTAGATGCCATAGTCAATTTAACAATATTAATTCTTCCAATTCATGAACATGTAATATAGTCCCATATTTTTGTATCTTCTATTTTTTCCAAGAATGTCTTCAGTTTTCAGCATACATTTACTTCTCAAATTTATCTGTTTGATGTAGTTGTAAATAGTATTCTTTTTCTGATTTCTACTATTTGATTGTTCATTATTTACAACAGATTTTGTATATTAAGTTTATATCCAGCTATTTCACTACTATTCACTTATTCTAACAACTTTTCACTCCTAGGGATTTTTACATATATTATTGTGTCATCTACAAATAGTAGTAATTTTATTTCATCCTCTCTTGTTTGGGTTCTGTTTATATTCTTTTCTTGTCTCTTGCTTTTGCTAGAACTTCCAACACTGTATTGAACGATAATGTAGAGCGGACATCTTTGTCTTCCTTCTGTTCATAAAGATTCAATAATTAAACCATCTAATCCTGACCTATTTTGGGGGGCTAGGTCTATGATTACCATTTTAATTTCCTTTCCTAATGATGGGTTTATTCAGTTTTCTGTTTCTTTATATTTCAACCTGAAGTGTGTGTTTCTGAACATTTGACCATTTTTTAAGTTGAACAATTTGTTGCCATCTAATTTCTCATAATACTCTATTCTGATCCTTTGTATTTCTATAGTACGTTATAAATTCTCTTTCAGTTCTGATTTTATTTGTGGTTTTCTCTTCTTTGGCATCTGGTCATCTGTCTAGAAAAAATGACAGAACACCTTAGACAAGGAGAAATTATTAGGTGTAATCAAAGAAAAAAGATAGATTACCTATAATAATAGACTTTCTACAGAACGATAAAGCCAGAAAATAGTGGAGTAATCTTCAAAGAGCCGATGAAATAAATGATATCCAAGAATATCAGTAAAATACCATAAAGCATATAATAAACTATTAGTTAAGAATAAAGGTGACAAAAAAAATAATAAAAAAAAAATAAAAATCCATGAAATAAAGGTGGCATTTTTGTATAAATATTTTTTAAAAAGAGACTAGGAGAGCCTAACTTAGATTCTTCTTCCCCAGGAAGAGAGAAGAATTGAAGGGGGCCCAGCGTCCCACCCTCCAAGAACTCATGGCCAGTCTGTTCCCCGAGCAGAGATGGAGAGACTACTACTCTTAAATCAGACAAGGAGGTACTGACTAGTCTCCCTAGAAAGGGGACAAGGCTCCCATATTTAAGTTTTTTGTTTTGTTTTGTTTTTTAACAACATAACTGTAAAAAAGATGACTTAATTCTCCATGAGGAAATCAAACACAAAAAATAAGATTGTAGATAAACTGCTTGGGTTACTCTGATGTCAAGTACAGGATGTCAATAGCCGAGGTAGGAACATACACATCAACCATGTTACTGATTGAAAACACTGTGTCATATATTTCCTTCTCAAACCACCCACCAATTAACTCCATCAACACATTACTCCTTCATCCAGAGTCCTAGCCATGTTCAAATAAAAAGAAATAGCTTTTAATAGTATATCATGGTGGTTAATTACCGAAAATGACTGAGGGAAAACAAAACTCCAGAAAATCACAATTTACACATTTAAAATGAAATTAAACCTGGTTGCAGTTTTATTGTATTCTAATTCTCTGTAAATTATCAATTACTGTATGGTAAACTAAAACATGTTAAACAGCATAATAAACAGAATATTTTCTCTAATTCCAGAAAAAAAAAAAAGAATAAAGGTGACAAAAGTTAATTTTCTATTAAATGTAAATTGACTTTGTTTCTTACAAATTCTCACTGACAGTCATATTTGATAAAGGAAACAAAATTCAGAATAAAGATGGACTGTAACAAACAAGCAATCCATTTCATAAAAAGGAAATCAAAACCACAATGTTGAAATAAAAATCACAATGAGATACCATCTTACACCTGTAAGAATAGCCCATATCCCAAAAAAATAAACAACAAAAAGGACAACAAGTGCTGGCATGGATGTGGAGAGAGAAGAACACTTTTACACCACTGGTAGGAATGTAAACTGGTCCAGTCACTATGGAAAGCTGTGTGGAGGACCCTCAAGCTACTGAAAATGGAATTCCCATTCAATCCAGCAGTCCCACTCCTAGGAATCTACCCAAAGGTTACAAAAAAATCTAATCCAAAAAGACACCTGTACCTGGATGTTATTGCAATGTATTTACAACAGCCAGGATATGGAAGCAACCCAGATGCCCCAAAATAGATGATTGGTACAAAAAGCTGTGGTAGGTATACATGATGGAATATTATACATCAATCTAAAAGACAAACATGTCATTCACGGCAACTTAGATGGAGCTAGAAGGAATCATGCTTGCAGAAATATGCCAGAAAAAGAAAGAGAAATACTGGATGGTTTCACTTATATGAGGGATAGAGAGAAAATGAAAAAAAAAATGGACAAGAAAATTTTAAAACTAACTTTCAGCAGAATCAAAGCATAGAGCATTAGGTGGGGGAGATATCAGAGGTGAGAAGGGCACAAAAGTTTAAGTGGATGATTCACAGGTTATAAGGTGTTGGAATAACCCTGGGGTAGAGAACAATGTAAAATAAAATAAATTTTTAAAAATTTAAGAAGGAATTTGTTGACCACATAGGTAAATCTAAGTAAGTATGATATTGTAAAATAATAATTACCATAATGATTAATTTACTGGCTATAAAAATAGATGGAATTAAAATGCTATAAATCAGTACTATATAAGATAACAAATGGTTATGAGAATTCAAATGTCATAATGTTCTTTTTTATTTTTAAAGAAAATGAAAATAGCAATTGTATGGAGAGGGAGACGGACTAATATACTGCCTAGAAGTAAAAGGAAAGACAAAAACAAACCCTTAATACAAGGAAGAATATGCATAAATGTTTACTAATTCCAGAACAGAAAAGTCTTTGTAAAGCAATGGAAGAAAATAGGAGGGGAAAAAAGTAGATAAGACTATAAAATAATCTGTGAATTCAGTTTGTTGGACACTTACATATAAATGAAAGTTCAATTCTACTAGCAGTCAGAAAAAAAATTAAGTATAAGTTTTGCCACTAATAGGCATAGTGAAATTACATAGGAGAGACTTAGGTGAACAAAACAAGTTACCAAAAAGACCTTCACTTAGGGATGCCAGATACGTTGACCTCTATTTCTGCATGTAGCTGAAATCTACATATCCTTCTACAAAACATTCATGTACTAAAGCGACCCAGAGCCTGAACACTGGAACAATTTCCCAGTGGATCAGCCCATTTGCAAAACCAGGTGTTTCTGTAACCACGACTCTGTGAAAAACATTCACAGTGCTCTAAGGTCCTTTAAACTCATTCCACCTGTGCTTTCTGGTGGAGTCCGGTGGCTGCTTATGCTTTTCAGGGATCTCCTTGTTTATGTAGGTGTATTTCTTTGTTTCTGAATTTATTTTGCTACATTTTAAAGAGGAAAATGTATAGGAAAAGGTTTAACAAGCTGATGCTGTGAGTCACTCACATTTCAACCAGGTGCACTCTGAATACACAGTATGTGTAGACCAATGAACAGGTAGGGAAAGCATGATAGGAGCCTCCGATCCTGCAGAATTAATTGTGCATGTCTATACTGAATGTGCGCCAAGGTGCATTCTGAACATCTGTTATAAATTAATGTCCTTTTCATCCTTCTCCCGCTCCCACCATTTTTCCATATATGTATGGAGTAAGTATGGCTTATATGTGGATATCCTGGACCAACAGTCCACTATTCACTATTGAATCTAATGTTATAAGAATTACAATTTTAAAGTCATAAACACCTATTTTCAGTCTTCTCAATAACTGATCACTTTTGTTTTGAAAATAGCTTATTATTACTATTTGAAAGAACAGAGTTAGGGACATTTTAAATCTCATAATCCTACTATTTTGTCCTCATATTAGACTCTAAGGTAATCGTTTCAGCCAGGCCTATGCCTTATAATTTTTTTTCATGGAGGACAACTTTCCCCATGTGTTACTGTTTGCTCATTCTGAAAAATTTGGAAGATGTTCATTACTTAAATAGAATTTCTGATCAAAATAGCTTTTTTGAATATTTGCTCCAAACATATTGAATTTGTTATATATATTTTTTCTCTGTTTCATAACTTGGAGTGTGTTATCCATTTACTTTTCCAGATAATTACATAATAAAGTAATACAAATAGGAATGGGAAAAGTATAACCTTTGGGTGAATTTTGATATAGTACCCTGTCTCATATTTTAAGTAGAAAAAAAAGGA
Source organism: Uropsilus gracilis (assembly GCA_004024945.1). Lineage (NCBI taxonomy): Eukaryota > Metazoa > Chordata > Mammalia > Eulipotyphla > Talpidae > Uropsilus > Uropsilus gracilis. Next base: position 4,543 of record PVHY01003513.1, on the reverse strand, counting down.
AATTTGTTTCAACAAATTAATATTTTTAAGGAATATGTGTTTGTTACAACTTTTTGAAGTGATAGCAACTCTAATACTGAATATAAAAATATGCACAAAATGATAACTTCTCGTTATTCTGAGTCTCAGTTTGAAAGGAAATTGTGTGAACTAAGGAGCACACGCACACAAACAGACGTAAGCTCCACGCTAATGGCGTAAAGGGGTCTAAGTTAGAATGCATCTACTGCTAGTAGTTGCTTCAGCTGTGTTTTGCTGGAACTGTTAGCTCTGCTCTGTGGACACAGCTACCACTGAACTCCCCTCCAGTCACTCGAAAATGAAGATGAATGCTTGCAAGAAAAATAAGGCTGAGTCTGCTGGGCTCCCAGAAATAATCGGCATGAGGCACGCAACCTGAACATTAGTTGTTGAATGGCTGGTTTGGAACCAAGGAGAGAAACAGGGTTGCCTTGCACTGAGTCATTGCTTTGAAACAAGGCTGCAAGTCAGAGCTATCAGGCCAGGGCTGCTGTTTCCCTGGCTCATGATAAGCCTGTCTCTTTTTATCCAAAAGCTGGGCCTGTGATTTAACATAGCAATGACAGCGATAGTTATCCCAAAAAACATCCTTCACAACTCTTCTCTAATACAAATCACTTATTCTTTGTGGAAGATGAGTGAGTCATGCAAGGAACAGACTGCCCATTAGTAGTGCATTGTTAATTTTCTCTTTAATTAGTTTAGTGGCATATAATTATTTGAGGTCAAATAATAATTAAATTTTTGTACACTCCTTTCTTTCCCTGGTAAATTACCATGGACCACCCTCTGTGATAAAGGATCTCTAAATAACACACAGGATGCTTGCTGTGTAACACAAGGAAGTGTGTGATTTTTTTTCCCTACAAAAGTCCCCTTTTAAAAAAAAAAAACCTCTTCATGAAAAGAATCATTTTATCATTATTGTTCAGAAGTCTCCTTTTAAGACTGAAAAAGCATCAAAGGGAAACATAATAAACTTTATTCTTCTAATGAAATGAATTATCTAAAGAAAACTTATTAAATGCATCAACTTTTAGGTTTTGCTCTAAATAACAAGTATTAATTCAACTTACTAAAATGCATGCTAGCCTAGAAAACTCTATTTAATATTTAAGTATTGCACCAAAGTAGATTTCTCCAATTACCTTAAATTATATAACTACCTAAATTACTCTCAGCATTTCTTTTTCCCAGAAGTAAGCACGCGATTGTTATTTAAGATGATTCAGCTAAAATCTCACATAGTTCAACTTAAAAATTTAAAGCTAGAAATCTACTTTCTTATTTTCACATAGGGTTAGAGAAATTGTGTTCATACAATATTAAATACTTTTAAGCATATTAAAAGGAAAAAAGATATTGGAAATGAGTTCAAGAAAAAAATAGTAATGCTATCCTCATGAGCAGGAAGTGCTTAAGAAACTGTGCATTAAAAAATAATGTAAAACAAAATAAAATGTTTTCAATTTTTCACCCCAAAAACTACCTTCTTAAAAGTAAAAACAGTGTCTCCACTCTTAGTAGCTAGCTAAGTATAAATTCTGGTGCATACCATAATCTAATCTGGAAAGAAAATACCTCACCCAAAGGATAACTGACAATGTCAATATTTGTAGAATTTTAACAGATGCTTTGATAAGGTTTACCCTATTCTGGATGTCCATAACTTTTGTCAGTGAATTAAAGAACAATCTTCTGAAGAACATTACCAAAGACATATAAGGCAGTCCGATGGAATGAGTAAAATAAATCTTAGAGGTATCTTTGCAATTAAAAATTTTTTGAGGTTTTTTAAAAAGTAAATATCAATGCCTTTGTAAAGAATTGGCATGAATGAATAAGACTTCTCAGGAAATACACAAACACTGAAAATCAAGGTCAGACAGTAGTTAAAGTGGTAAAGACAGTTTTGTTCAGGAGGTCTAGTAAGTTGGATGGGGGTTGAGTAATTAACCTCATTGCCATCATATCTCAAACAGGTTTGTTGTAGTCTTACAGCTTTATACTACCTTCCATGTCACATTGTACTCTTTTCTCATTAGCTCCAAACAAAAAGGAAACTGCATCTGTATGAAAAAATATTTTGATGTTCACTTTTCACATCTTATCTTCATGGATGAAGGAGCTTTTAAAAATGGTTGACTTTCCTAAATAAGTCAAAGAAAAAAACCTTAGAAAATCTTATCCTTCTCAAAAGAATAGTCCCTCTTTTATCTAAGATTTTCCTATACAATTTAAATCAAATCTTATACTATTATATTACTTCTAATGGGATTTGTCAGTCTACTCCCATCAGAAGTAGGAGATCCTGCTTTCTATGGATTAGTTTTATGTAATAGAATTTCCCAAGAATGTTTGGTCAAACTAAGACGTTGTTAAGTTTGATTCTGGAATATTTTTCCTTGTAGTTTAATGTGATTTGTTTGAATCAAGTACAGGTTAATATTTGAAGACCAAAACTGCCTGTAGGCTCGGGCATATAAATTTCTTCCATGGTAACCAGGTTGGAATCATCTGTGTACAACCTTCCACTGTACATAGGAGGAAGGCTGCATTGCAGTAAAGTGTGAATTGTGTATGGACAATTTGGATTATAAACTGATGATGGAGTATAGGGTGGGTCTTTGGGCATCTACTATTATAGACTCTTGGGGTAGATGATATCTACAATCGGAACTGGGGATTTGACAGATCTGATTTCAAAGCCTGATTTTCACAGCTGTGTAGCTGCGGCCAACTAATTTAACCTAAGTACTACCACTTCCCTGTCTTTAAAAAAAATATTGTTTTATGATTAGATGGGATAATGCCAGTGTTGCATACCCTACCCATAGTACCTAAAGGCAAATATTATCTTAGTATCATTTCTACCTCACTACATGACCTTTGGTTTATATACCTTCGGTTTGTGGAACTAACCTTTTCAATTTTGATCTAAACTTGGTCATCAAAATGATAACAGTATATTTATTTCATTCACTGGTTCTAGTCTTAGCCTCATCTGTGTGAACCTAGTTTTGGCAATAATCTTGCTAAATGAATTTGAAAGAATGCCCCACCCTTAATAGCTCATCAACTTTGACAGTTATCAAATGACTCATCCTCTGTCCTCTGTCCTTCAGCAAGGTCCAGTTAGGTCTGCTTAGCAACCGCCCACTAACATTTGTGTCTACTCTTAACATTTCTCCATCTTCTCTCGCAACCCCGCTGCCCCAGGCTGCTGTACAGCTGTGAACTCCTGTGTGTTCTTATTATATTCAGAACTGATCCCAGTTTTCCCTGACCCCTTTCTTTCTGCCTTACAGAGAAAGATCCTCTCTAAATGTACTATGATCTGTGCTCTGAAAATAAAATTGGTGACTTTTATATTTAATATTCACAGTGTACGACCATTCCATGACCAATAAAAAGAAAACATTGAGTTTTCAGAAGCATGATATTGAAGAAGTAAATTGTAAAATAATAAGAATAATTAACAATAAGAAAGATGTAAATTGTAGATATTGGATGTTTTCAGCATTTCCACTTTCTGTTTTCCATCCTATCTTAGAGCTTTGGTAACTAAGTCCCTTAGATGTCAAAGAAAATTCCCAGTTAAAGTCTCAACATTTTCAGTGTCATCATCAATGGCAGTGTTATCATTGCTGAGATGAACTCATGAATTAAATAAGCTTGACTTTATTTATATTAATTAAAACGTCAGATAGGAGCACTTACCCTTCTCCCATTCGACATCAAGGTCTCACAGTTTCTTCCCTTATAAAAGGTGTCATCCTATCAGCTAAAAATTGACCTGTGAACTCAAAGTCAAGTGGTTCCATCAATGAAAGCTATCCTTAGGTGTTTATGAATACAGAGCTCACCTTATCACCTAGAAACTAGGGTCAGAGAAGAAAACCTGACACCACCATGAAGTCCATGTTAAAGACACAGAGAAGCAGGGGTCAGGGGGTGGGAGGGGAGAGAGTGGTAAGAGTAAAAAGCATAGCAAAGATAATAGGAGGCAGCACAAAATGGAAGGAAAGAACAGCTAGATTACTGATCAGGAAGAGGTAACACTGGCATTTCATAACTATTTACTATATTTCACAGGATTTAAAATTCCAAGGAATTTTGTTAAGAATGTGATTGCCTAGCTGGGCATGGTGGCACACGCCTTTAATCCCAGCCTAGGAAGGGAGGCTGAGACTAGGAATTGCTTGAGTCCTTGGGTTCCAGATCCATCCAGGGCAACATAGCGAGAGCTAGTCTCAAAGAATAGCTGGGTGTGGTGGCATGTGCCTGTAATCCCAGCTACCTGGGAGGCTGAGGCTGGGGATCACTTGAGTCCATGGTACCCCAGGCAACATAGCAAGACCTAGTCCCCCCGACAAAAGAAAAGAATGTGATTGCCTATATTCTATATAGTTACCTATATTCTATGTGACCGCACTCCTAAATATGCAAAATACTGAGAATTTTGCACAGGAGTTATGCTAGAAATTACTTGGGGTATAGTGTATCTACCTACTTGGGGATA